>RJWJ010010528.1:0-46755 GCA_004363605.1 Indri indri | reverse complement strand
TCCTATTCTTGATTTTCTCACTTAAGCACACTGAGTAAGAGAGCATTATTTCATATAAAAAAGAGTAAAAAGTTATACATTGCTAGCTGATCCATTGACTTTCTCCACTTCAACAGACTATGCTAATGTAGATACTACCACAAAAAAAGTCTTTCTTTGTCATATATCCGTTGTCTTATATAAAGTAAATCTGTGTAACGAATGTCTAATAGCTCTGTGATATCTTTGCCTATTTACGTTTCTAAAACTACAGTCTTTAGTGCTGGTTATCCTATTAGAAAAATAAAGAATCCCAAAGCAGAGAGCAAACTATATCCTGTGACACAAAGACTCTTAAAAACTGAGTCTGTATACATACAAAGGAAGCAATGTCATCTGATGGACAGGCAGACTCAAAGGAATCAAGAAAGATCCAGAAGGGTCTCTAAGGTTCTATTAAAGAATGATCCAGGCCGGGTGTGGTGGCTCACACCTGTAATCCTAGCACTCTGGGAGGCCGAGGCGGGCGGATCGTTCTGAGCTCAGGAGTTCGAGACCAGCCTGAGCAAGAGCGAGACCCCGTCTCTACCAAAAATAGAAAGAAATTAATTGGACAGCTAAAAATATATAGAAAAAATTAGCCGGGCATGGTGGCGCATGCCTGTAGTCTCAGCTACTTGGGAGGCTGAGGCAGTAGGATTGCTTGAGCCCAGGAGTTTGAGGTTGCTGTGAGCTAGGCTGACGCCACGGCACTGGCCCCAGGCCTGAGAGTGAGACTCTGTCTCAAAAAAAAAAAAAAAATTAAGAATGTTCCAGACCCTTGGCAGAAAGGAATGATAGGTAGAACCCTGGACCCTGAGTCAAAGGACTTGGATTTTGGGTCATGCTCTGACCTAGAATCAGCATCCCAGCTTACATCAGATGTCATTATGTTTAGATTCAAAGCCTTTTTGTGCACAATAAAACTATCAGCAAGACAAATATTTTCTTTTTTTCTCAATTTATATGGTTATTATAACTAACAAATAGTAGTAGACCTAGGATTTTATTCTAGGTTCTCTTAGTCCAAATCTCAACTTCGTTTCCCTATTTCATTTCTTCAATCATTCATTCAATAAATGTTAAGTATCTACTAATCTATTGTATGCCTGGGACTCTGGTAGATGGCAGAAATATTAAAAATTAAAGACAGAGTAGCTCATACTCTTGTGGAGTTTATACTTTGTACAGCAGATGCACTGTTATTATAATACAGCATGCTGATATGAAGAGAGAAGGACAAAGAACAGGCACCTAGTTCAAATATGGGGAGTCTGGGAGGTCCAATGAAGGCAATTACTTCGAACATAAGATGGGGGGATGAGTGGGAATTATCCAGGTAAACTGGGGTGAATGATTAGTGGTTGCCTATTGCTGCAGGGGCTGGAAAGTTTTCCAAGAGTAAGAAAGAGCCTAGCCAAAGTCTCAGCAGAAAAAGCAGGATACATCAGAGAAACTATAAGAAGTTCATTATAACTGGACATACCAATGGCTCACATCTACATTAAACTTGGTCATCCTCTAGGATGGAAGTACCTGCAATTATCAATCTCTTTTTCATACTTTTGTCTCCATTCTGCTCTATGCTTTCTCTCCATTAACCTACGTTTTTACTGATCCTTTTGGACTAAAGTTCTTCACTGTGACTTCTAAAAACCCCATAAGGTTGGACTCCCTTATGCTCAATCTTCACTACAAAATCAAGATACTTCTTTACCTCAAGGGAAATATGTCTGTCACCAGGCTAGTCTCTTCTCCAACTACTCTCTTTGATGAAGGTTGCTTATTATCCTGCACCCCATATATCTTAGAGATTGAACCTAGGGCAGCTTTCTCCTTTCTCACTGCTGCCTGCCACACCCTGAATAAAGCCCTATTCCTTTGAGGCTTGTACTGTCCATCTTCGTTGCTGCGGTGCCACTGTTCCTTACTTATTGAAGACTTTGTCACCTGGCTCAATATCTTTCTCTTCATACCAAGTCTTTTTATCACTAGAGTGATTGCCACATTCACATAGATAACTTATCCAACTTGCTGGCCTCTCAATGACCTCCTCACCTCCTGTAATCCTTATTACTCTATTCACCCCCATACTTCCAAGGCCATCCAAGGAACTTGCCATTAACAGGGGCTGCTCCAGTCATATCACCGTCTCACCGCAATCTTCAAATCCTCCAGTGTTTTAACTCAGCTGCTCGCTCTACAACACTTTTGCTCCATAAGAACATGCACTGCATCTATTTGTGCTCAATATTGAAACCTTGAATACTAATACATAGTAGGTAGGCCTCAGCAGTTTTAGTGAAAAATGAATTAATGAGTGAATGAAACAAAGAATGAAGATATAAATAAATGAGAGAATGGTGGGGAGACAAGTCAAAAGGCCATACAGTCACAGATGAAACAAGATACTAGGTGAGGAAAAGATGGGTTGACTGGAAAGGTTATTATGAAAATAGAATGGAAAGCATTTTACCAACTAACTGAATGTGGACAGCAAAAGAAGGGCAGATGTCAAGGATAACTCAGTCCATTTGAGCCTGGATGACTGCAAGAAAGGTGGTAACATCAACAGCAAAGAGGAGCATAAAGAAGAACATGCCCAGTGAGGAATTTCTAACTTAGAGGTGTTGGCAGCATTGTCAGATTAAGATGACCAAGTACAGGAGGAAAGCCAAGGAGGCAGTCAGGGATGGATATTTGGCCATCACCTTCACAGAGTAAAAGGAAAAGTAGTGAGATTCATTCATTCAGAACATGCACTTGGTAACTTTTAATTGAGCACATGTCAAATTTCAAACACTATTTTAGGCATAAACAAGAGATATGTAATATAGTAATCGGCAGAGATAAGTGCTATAAAAATGAAGTAGGATAACAGGAAAGAAACAATGAGGATTGCTATTTTAGACAATGCCATCAGGAGGAAGAGACATTTAAGCAGATACCTAAATGCACTGAAGAAGGGAGGTATATACAGAAAAGAAAAAAATGCCTGAATTACATATCAACAGAAAGCCTACGTATAGAGCCTGGCCAAGGTTGGGAAACACAAATATTTAAGACAAGAACAGGAACAAATATCAACAAAAGACACAGAGGAGAAATAGAGATCTGGTGGGGGAAAACATTGTATCATAGATGCTCAGGGCAAAAGGGTTTCAAGAAAGTATAATGGTCGACAGTTTCATATTTTATAAATGAAATTGAGGACCGAGGCAACAGTTATTAGAATATATGAAGAGAACAGTTCTAGATGGGGAGAGAGAGTCAAAGGTATGACCATAGGTATGAAAGGACAAAAGAAGTAATTACCACTGAACAAGTTTGATGAAAAAGAGAAGGTTTATACCTAAAGAAGAAGCGAAACAGAAGGTGGAATTTGGTTCATGAGTTTGCTTTTAGACAGAAAAGACTTGATTTCTCTCCTCGTAGATTCCAAAATGTGGCATCTTGGGAAAGCACCTTTATGGATAATTTGTCCTGGCATCCCCATAGTTCACAGCATGGAGTTTTGCTTGCAAACCTATTCCATTACTATGTGGAGTGTGTTCGAAATTTTCTTCTTTGGTGGAAATGTCTTTACTATTTTATTTTTCTTTATTTTAAAAATAATACCTACTCATTATTTTAAACATTAAAAAAACACATAAAAGAAAATATTAAAATTATCTACAATCATACTATCCAGTGATTGCCATTATCAACATCTTTGACCTTTCCATTTTTTTCTAGAAATATGCATACATATATGTAAATGAATGCATTTTTTAAAACTGCAATTTTACCAGATACATAATTTTAATAAACATTACTTGAATTAATAATAATTTAGCTGTCTTACTAATTTATAATTTAAATTTATTTTATTCATTACCATATTATTGAGTTAATTTGTTAAATATCATTTGAATAAATAATGGACAAATTTTCCGAAATGTATTCACTAATTCCTGAAGACTTTCTTCCTCTTCACAAAAGATATTGATATTCAAATTTTGAGTAGTTGAATCATACCTGTGTTTTTTCTAAGTTCATAATAAAAATGAAGTTGGTAAAGCAAACAATCATATTTTAAAGTAAATAAATTAACTGTATCTCTCTAAAATTTTAACTAAGAATTTTGAAAGATTTTTTTCCCTTTCTCTTTATTCGCTCACTCACACCAAAGCTATTTAAATTATATGGTATATGACTTTAAAGTACATTTTTCTTCTGGGGCCTTTAGAAAGAAAGAGAAAGCCATTTGTAATTTTTGTCACAAAGCCAAATCATGACCAAAATGTTACAAGGGAGCTTTCAAAGGTAGTTCATACCACCTCTCCAAAGATTTTGCCTTTATAACCCTATTACAGTCAATTCACTCTAGGAATGCATAAGGAAACCTGGAAAATGTATGAAGCATGGACTCTGTTTCCATTTATTTATCCTAGGTCAGAAGGAAATTTCTCAAATAAAACTTCCCTTACTTTGACTCTTAACTCTTTCATCTCCTCTTTGCTACTGCAGAAGAAGAAGCAAAAATCATATGATCCTTGATGAATATTTTTATTTACGTTAAACCAAGTGCAAACAATGATAAATTATGTTTAGTATTTACGTGGCATTTGCAAATTAATATCTTCATGGAACTGCTCACTGTTTTCAAATTTGTCCGTTGGCTCATATTATACAGAAACATTTTTTAAAAAGACCTTGAGTTTTCTTCATTCTTTGTATATGAAATCCTTTAAACTGCTTTTTAGAAAATAATATTCATTTTATTTCAAACATTTTAAACTACTTTTAATTGATATAATTATTTCTGCCAGGATACTATCAAGTCTTTTCCTTCTACCTTAAAATAATATCTACCTACTGTGTTTAGTACAAAAGTTATAACTTTTTCTTTCAGATGAATAGTAATTTAATATATAATGGGTGGGTAATTTAATATATCCTGAGTGGGTAATTAAGAAAAGAAAATTAGAAAATTATATAAGATCTTCTATGTCTAGAGATTAATGACAGTCAATTATCTTGCATCAAATTATTATTCAATTATCATTATTTAAGAAAAAAATACTGGTGTGTTTTCCCTTCAATTACATAAATGTAAGGGCCGTAGGAACTTCTTGTTCTGCAGAAAAGATGTAGTAACCAGATTTTTTATTCTTCTTTCTGTAAGAGACAAAAGACTGTCATTTGATATCCTGGGTTCACAAATCTCTTGGTGGAATAGCTCCATTGGCCTAGATGTTCAGGAACCTTTTGGTAAAGAAGAGACTAAGACCCCCAAATTCTTCTTCCCAAAATTCAAAGTTAGGTCTTTTTCAAAACACTTTAGACACATGATCTCACTTGATTCTCACACAAAAAAATTCTTGCTGTATATGCCTTTGTAACTCCTAGATGAGAAGACTGAAATATAATTGCTTCATAATGATTTGAAATCTTGATAAAATACAAATACAATATTTTTGAAACATCAGCCATGTAACCTCTTAAACATAATAGTTCTCTTATTTTTTATCGATTCCTATAAGATCAGAGATACTCTAATATATATATGTATGTATGTATATGTACACATACAGAGATGCTTATTATTTGATCATTGACATGTGCTTTATCTAAACAAAAAGACTTAAAAGGAATATTTTAAAATTAAATATATAAAATATAAAAGGAAATATTCAAATTGTTGAGGCTGTATGAAAAAATGGCTGAAAAGAATTTTATTTGTCTCAACATTGCTGATTTTTCTTCTTGTCTCCTTGTGTTTCTTTGCAGTTGCCAACGGGTTAACTCTTCAAGACATGACGGTTAGTGATTTCAGTGGCTAACTAGTTGTTTCAGCTTTAAACATCAAGCATTTGAGGCATTTTTCTCTCAACGCAAATCAAATCGTTAATTTCCACCACAACTCCAGTAAAAATAAAGACCAAATGGGAAGAATAGCTAATCTCTTTCAAGTCATTGTGGAATTTGAATACATTTTTCAAAGACTTTGACGCTGACACAATAACTTTTTGATCATTAAGACTCTTACAAATCCAAAATTAGCTATGCAAGTAATTGATTCAGTTAGCGCTGACATCTCATAGTCAAACTCGATATTTTATTTTATCTTCTAATCAAAATAGAGTCTGCTAAATAAACAGGTTTATTTCTTTTTCTTTTTCTTTTGGTGCTGTTGAAAACATGTAACTTATTGGCTAGTGTTTACACTTAAATAATATTTCTTTCTTTTCTAAGAAATGTACTTTCAGGCTTTTATATAACTTTCTTTCTCTTTAGAGATAGGTTTTCTCTGTGCTTTTTGGTAGTTGAGGAAGAAGCTCTAGTGAGTGGTACTCATTCTGTTTTCTGAATTTTATATCAGGGGTCAGATACCATGATTGTCTTAGGAAGGATTGTGGGATAACAGTTTTGTATTAAAACTTGAATTTCATAGGCAGTGAGTTCTGTTGTATAGATATGATCCCACTGCACATTAGAATGTATTGCTGCAGCTTATAACTAGTGCTTTAAATAGTTCCCAGAGCCGATACACAAAACCATGGAATGAAAGATGGACATTTTCATTTCGTAGGGCTTATCCTTTTAAACTAGGTATTCCCCACTTTCCAACTCCTTCAGGTCCCATCCCCTGCTGTTCCACACTGCAGGAAGAGTTCTGCTTGACTTTTAGTATATTTTTTCCAAATGGGATTCTGTTGAGAACAGTCATCTCCCCCATGCCCCACTCCTCCCTACCATTTGTGAAGAATATTATGTACTATGTACTCTACATGTCATTATGAAAAACTGCTCAAGTGCTCAGAAGCCTACGGGCAACAGACAATTTTTTGAGCAATAAATTAAGGACTTTATTTTTTCTTTTATCTAAACAAATGGAAACTTGAAGTACACATGGCTTCATTTAACCATATTAGTGACCTATAAAGCAATCCCAGGTGCCTAGAAGTGAAAAGGTAACCATGTGACTGGAACATTAGCATTCCTAGCACATACTCACAGGGATAACATGTCAATCTTAGCACAAGAATAGAGAGAGAAAGCATTCCATTGGAACTAAGGTTTAGGTATGCATTCTGTTTTTGGTATGTTTGTGAATGTGAAGACATCCGTTTATTTTAAAGTATGAGCTCTGAATTCTCCACTCAGTTTTGACACTTAATTAGGTGAATTCAAAGAAGAGATAAGTGGAAAGATTTACACACTGTTTTCACACATTTCCTGTAGCTTTCAAGAATGTTATAGCTGTCCCTGATATGTTTTCAAATTTCACAGGAAACACCAGTTTCTACTTATTTTCAAGGTCAGCAGGAAGGTTATGTTTTTGAAATAATATCTGGAGTAAAACTTGGAATAGGAGAAAAAAGAATGGCTGATACCTCATTTTAGAGTGCTAATTGTTCAGAACACTGGACTTCAGAGTATCATCATTAAGCTCATATGCAGAAAGCTCTTGGTTTGAATGCTAGTCATAGTGGTCGTTAACCAAAATAGTAGGAACCGTGCTAAATTCAAACTCCAGTAAAGTTTACAATTTTTCTAATATCAATACTGAACCTAGGGAAAATGAGTAAAAAAAAAAACTAGCAAGAGAAATAAATTCAGTAATCTCTAATCTAAGAGGCTTTTTGTTGAGTTGGATTTTTCACAGATGTATTGCAAGATTACCACTTCATTTTTCTGGGTTTTAGTTACTTCCTCTGAAATTCTGAGTGAGCTGAGTGAGTTCAACTCTTCCCTTCCCATTAGAAAGTCCTCACTGGGAAAAATCGATTTTTTTTTTTAGTTTAGAGTCTCAACTCCCCACTACAAACAGAAAAGAGGATCATTTGTTCTGCTGTCTGGGAGAACTCCATGGACCTGCCTACTGCTCAGCTCCACGATGTTCCTTAGACCCAAACCACCCCCTCCCCGTCCATGCAGGAGCACCCAGAGACCATGCCTACTTTCCTCTCCTCTCAGCCGCTGCAACTGCACATGCTGACTCCAACAGAATGGGGTTTATTCTCCCCACAGGTTACTGTAGAGTTAAAGGAATACACTCAGCATAATGCCTAGAACATCATAAGCGCTCTATCAGGGTTACCTGTATCACTATTATTATATTATTATTGATGTTATTATTATACTCTAAATAAGCAGTTAAATGTTATTTACCTTTTGACAGTTTTATTGCTAATTGCAATGTGAAAATAAGAAAAATAACAAATACAGGGAAATTGTAAAAGTTCAAGAATCTTACAAAATTCTTTACTAGTTCTGAATCCATTCTCCCTCAGGCATATATTTGTAAAGGTGGGGCTCACCAAAATACCCCTCTCCTTCAGAGCCCTCCATAGGATAAGGGCACCCCCAAGACTTATGATCAAAGCAAAACCATAGCTGCCCACTTTGACAAAGGAGAAATTCCTGTCTTTAAGGACCTGTAGACTAGGTGATTTCCATTCTCTTGAAACTCAGTTGAGCTTATTATACGCATTACTTATTTCTTTCATCCTCACAATTGTCCTAGGAGGTAATTAATGTGCCTGTGTTCACACGAAGGAACAGTCTCACAGAAGTTACATGAAGTTGTTTCATAAAGTTGTTCAACCAGCTAAAGGCAGAAAGGTCATTTGAATTCAAGTCTCCCTCATTCTAAAGCCCCCAACTTTCCTACTGTAGCATGCCGTCTTTGACCATCTCATCACAGATGAACTCTAAATACATATGTCTTTGTTTTAGGAAAATCCCCAAATGGTTGCTGGGATATTTTGACTAGCATGTATCACTAAATAAAAGGAATAGCAGTTAATATTTATTGATATGTTCTAAACTCAACAACCCTATTAGGTAGGTACTATCATTCTCCCCATTTTACAGATAAGGAAACAGAGAAACAGAAAATGTCTAAGATCATATGCCTGGGATATGAGCCATGGTCCCAGAGCCTGAAGTCTTAACCACTGCACAACACTGCTTGTGCTGAATATTATGTTTGCCCCAGATCCATTCTCTACCTTTCTCCATCTGGCACTACACCCTGGTATACTAATTTTTGCGGACTGCCTCAACAGGGCCCCTTGGTCCTCTAGCTTCCAGTTTGATTTGGGGAAATAAAAGTTACCAGGAATGGGAAGGAGTTGGGTCCTTATTATCCTAGCCCCATCCTTACAGGGCTTCAGTTAGTCTATCTAAAGCCACAGTTGTTGATGAGCCTTCAGCCTGGGGCTCACTGGATGCTGGTATGAGCTCTCCCCTCTTTCCTTTCAAACCTAGGGGGAATATAGGTAAATCCACTGTTGCTGGACCCTTGGTGTTTCACCATTCCTTGTTGGCTGCCCTTAGCCCTGCCCACACCTTGGTAAATCGTTATTCATTAAACTCTCTTTGGCCCCTGTTGAGAGAAGCATCTGTTTTTTGCTTGGATAATTATTGATACCCTGCCTCTGTAATAGATAACATTTATTGGAATGTTACTTTTCAGAATGTTAACATTTAATGGAATGGGACCAATTCACCAGGCTATGGTGTCCAGGGAAAAGTTTTTTTGGGGGGGCAGGGGATGATGGAGGACACGAGTTGGGGGAGGTGGGGAGCAAGGATGGAAAAACTCAAGATAAATGAATTAGCTAATTAACAATGAATCTTTTTGTATTAACTTATTTGACACAAGGATATAGCATCTGTAAGAAACTTTGAGACCTCAAATTTGGACTTTTTCTTATACCGAAAGAAGCGTTAATTACATCAACTGATGATCATCCAGCTTACAAAGAAATGAAGAAGTAATACTGCAAGGTTTAGCTCCTTTTTTGTATTCAAAGCTGAATTAAGTACATCCTTGAGATGTGTTTTAACTTGTGTTTCCAAATTGTAATACCGTACAGTGATTTATAGACTACTGATGCTCAGCCAAATAATTTCTTCCCTTTGGTTTCCTTTTATGTTAAATAAAGATGAAAGATACCTAGATCTTCTACTAAATCATTGTTTAAAAAAGAAAGAGAGAAAAAACTTAAAGTTAACTCAAAAGAAAGTTGATACAAAATATATCGCACTAGCTTAGGAAATTGACGAACTAAGTTAACAAGGGTAAAATATAACACTCTACAGTTTCCTTTAGAAAGAGTAGATGAAAATTTTCTCTTTGAGTAAACTGAAGGATTCAGTGCGTGTGTGGCTTCCCTGAAGTTCTTGTGTCTTGTAAATGTGCAGATACCATTATAGCGGTGGTCCCCGAACTGGCAGGAGGGACCAGTTTCATGGAAGACAATTGGGATGGTTTCGGGATGATTCAAGTGCATTACATTTATTGTGCAGTCAAAACCTCTCTGCTAATGATAATCTGTATTTGCAGCTGCTCCCCACCGCTGGCATCACCACCTCAGCTCCACCTCAGATCATTGGGCATTAGATTCTCAGAAGGAGAGCACAACCTAGACCCCTGAGCCATGGGAGTGGCTGTAAATACAGAGGAAGCTTCGCTTGCTCGCTGCTGCTCACCTCCTGCTGTGCGGCCAGGTTCCTAACAGGCCAACAATACTAGTCAATGGCCAGGAGGTTGGGGACTACAGCATTACAGCATCTATTTTCCCTAGAATTTGTAATCTTTACACAACAGAAGAATTTGGAACAATGAGAAAAAAGGAAATGACTTAATTACATACCAAAAAGTTTGCAAAGCCAATTTTAACACTGTCACAATGCTTCCTATTACCAAAATCTTCCACATTGGTGACTTTCTTTAAGGAACATACTGACTTCTACAATTCGAGTGGACTCTTCACAACATTTTCTCTCACAGAGAGTGAAAAAGAAAACTATCCAGCCTCTTCCTGGATTCTCCAACTCAGATTTACTTCTCAGCAACAACTAGCTTCTGATTTCTAACAATCATGGTGGCACGATCTCCCCACGTTAAAAGCAAACAGCAACACTACCAGGGTTCTGATGATGCTAGTTAACATTTATTGGGCACTTGCTCTGTGTCAGACCTTATATGGAACATTTTACATGCATTATGTCATTTAATCTTGTAACAACTTTCTGAAGTGGAAAATTCTATCATTGCCATTTTACAAACAAGGAAACGGTCTCACAGAGTCCATGTCACAAAGAACTATAAAATTTTTATCATTTAGGATGCATTTACATTTAGGTAACTGAATACTCAATTTTAATTGGCTTGAGTAAAAAGATCATTTCCTTAACTCTAGAGCTTAGCAGTAGGATGGGTTTGAGTGATAACTTAATCCAGAGACTGGATTTTCTTAGCTTTTCACTCTCCCTCGGATTTGTTTCATCCTCAGATTTCTATCAAGATGCCTGCATCAGAAAGAGGATTCACATTCATGTAGAACAATATCTAGAAGATGAGAACTTCTCCAAGACACCCCTAACTAAATTCCCCTTGAGTCTCATAAGCCCAGAGTAAATGAGCCAGCCTTTCCTGCACCAATTTGTGTGGGGATTGGAATTGCTATGACTGACAGATAAATTAAGGCTCATCCCTGCTGGCATCAAACTCCAGTTTACAAAAATGGACAATTTTAGAAATGCTTCCTCCTAGTGCGATTCAGCAAAAGCTAAATTTAAGGATCAGAATATCAGTTAATGATCAGGGAGAAAAACACTGTTAAGAAGCCAATGAGTTAAGTTTCTGTTATATGTCTACATATATAAATTTTCATGCAATTTACACCAAATTTTTGTAAATTATTCTTATAAATTACTTGGTAATTGTCAGAATTGTTCAAAATTACTAGAACTATAAACACTGAATTATGCCATTTATTTAATAAGGTTTGCAACTCTATGGGGTTTATTTTCTCCATTTAAGACAACAATAATAATATTTTCAATTTTATGTAACTCAGTTTTCCCTGGGTATGTGGACATAAATGGAGTCACATTCACGGGACACACCTCCGTTTTTTTCTGGTTCCGGTGCCAACTAGTAGTAGTAGTAGCAGTCTTGTGGTTCTCCCTAAAATTTTGCCAAATTTGTTTTGGGAATCCTTAAGTTGTGTCTGACTGCTTATAAACAGATCCAGGCAACTATTTTTTCAAAGCCCCTAAGTGCCAGCACTGCATCTTTTTGCCTCTTCTCCAGTACCTTCTTCTGGGACCCACCATGTCCTCTGAGCATTGCAACCTCTCCTGGTTCCAACACCTCATCTGTCTCCACAGAACACCACTGGTACTTCCAACCCAGTGCCTTACAAAACCCTCAGTGGGTGGTGTACAAGCCAATGCAAGACAGAATGATGCTCTTCCTTGCTTATGTCCCGCTTTCTGCTGGCGATACCGATTGTACCCTAAAGTCTTACAGAATTCCAGGTTAAAAACCACTTCTTCCAGCAGCATTTCCTTCATTAGGTTCAAGTACAGTGTATAGGATGGGACAAGAAACCCAGTTCCCAACAGAGTTCTGCACTCTTCCCTACCCCCTTTCTTTCAGGCTCCCAGATTCTCATGTAAACATTTATGCAAATTAACTGCTAAGGGCTCCCCCTGTAGTCATCAGCCCATGCCCAGGCATTTATGAGTCACTAGAGTGGACACAATATGGACCTAAGCCATAACCTCCTCGAAAGCTGTTTCTTCCAAGAAAAATTATCTTAAAGTTTCTATATCTCAGTAAGTTGATTAAAAATATTTTTGCTAGATTGTTTGCTCTAGAAATTGCAATGGCCTATCAGTTCCACTATGATATAATAAGAACTCTAGTTATAATAGAACTACTGACTCATATCATTCATGAGATAAAGAGTCTGTCATGAAATTAACGGAACTTTTATAGGTACAGTGGCCATACAATCAAATGTGAATTATGCCCATTTAAAACATTATCTTTGTACTGGTATGCTCCTAGAAACTTAAGTGGGAGCCAAATAAATAAATAAATAAATAGGTAAACAAACTGTTATTATCATGAGTGAGGCCAAGGCAAGATAACAAAATAGACAAAGAAGGAATCATGACCAACCTATCTAAAGGACTTTTTTAGAAAATACTAAGATTTTCTTACAATATAAGTTATAGATTCTATTATCATAAAAGTTTTTTGATAAGTGTATAGTTAGTCATAGTTTTTGATTTTAATATTAGAGGTCAAACCTCATTAGAATTTTGCTCAATAATTAAGTTTTTCACATTCTACTTCAGTAACCAGTCAAAACTCATTTTACCAGTTATACAAAAGTTATTCATCAGAAACACAAACTGACCTTTCTAAACAACAAGAGCTATAAAAATTTTTGATTCCAATGAAATGAATTTTAAAGATGTTTATACTTAAATTAAGTAATTTGCTGTTATAACAATGCAATATAACATAATGTAATACAGAAATTAATGTTAGATAAATCTTTTTCTCCACATTAGTTCAATGCTTTTATTGACCTGTGGCCTAGAGTAAAACCTTTTGGTTAAAATTGTTTTTGAAATCAAACTTGTCACAATTAGGCTAGCCTAATGGATTTTGTTTAGGTAGCTAGTAATAAAGTCGACCCTTTTATTAAACTGACCTCATTAACTTGTTTTTTGTCCAGATGGAACACTTGACCAGAACTTGTAGAAGCAATTTCTTCATAGACTTTATATCCAATATGGTTCCTGTCATCACAATCTCCAGTGAGCACGAATACCACCTATGATTTTTTTAAAAAGAAAAGGTTTAAAAGGTTTTCAGAAATCAAAATATATGATCTATTATATAAAGATATTATTAGGCAAGTAGACTATATATGTTATATATATGATAATTCTTGACTTTATACTCTGTTTAATAGCTAACCGAGACAGGAATTAATAGTTGTTTTTATTTCAGAAGCCTAGGCTAGAAGTTATGGAAATAGAAGTGAGACCATGGCTGTGATAGATTGCATAACAGCCTCAATCTCTCACCCCTACCTGTATCCATACACTTTTATCCAAACACTCCTCTCATTAGAGAGGAGGAGTTTATTTTGTCATCTTTGAATCTATGCTTGGCCATGTAACTTTCTTTGGCCAATAACATGAGGCAAAAGGGACATTCTACAAGTTCTGAGCCTAGACTCAAGAGACCTGCATATTTCTTTTTTTTTTTTTTTGAGACAGAGTCTCACTCTGTTGCCTGGGCTACAGTGCTGTGGCTTCAGCCTAGTTCACAGCAACCTCAAACTCCTGGGCTCAAAGGATCCTCCTGCCTCACCCTCCCAGGTAGCTGGGACTAAAGGCATGTGCCACCATGCCCGGCTAATTTTTTCTATTTTTAGTTGTTTGGCTAATTTCTTTCTATTTATAGTAGAGATGGGGTCTCGCTCTTGTTCAGGCTCGTCTTGAACTCCTGAGCTCAAACAATCCACCCGCCTTGGCATCCCAGAGTGCTAGGATTACAGGCATGAGCCACCACGCCCAGCCAAGACCTGCATATTTCAATTCACTCCCAAGTATTTCCACCATGGCCATGAAAGGGACATGCTTAAACTAACCTACTGGTCTCAGAAAGAGACTTAAAGACCTGTGAAGCAAAGCCAAGTTGCCCCAGAGCCAAGTTTAGATAAGTCAAACCCAAACTATTCCCCAGACACACAAGTGAGCAAGCCTACACCTACTGAGCTCTGTGAACATGTGACAAATAAATGCTTATTGCTTTAAGCCACTGAGTGTTAGAATAGTTTGTTATGCAGCAATAGCTGATACAGTGAATAGTTCTGACTTGGATAAGATTCCACATAGGAGGTGACATTGAAATATAGACCTTTTTTGTTAGACCTGTGTTTTTGTCAATTATTAGGAGAAAATGGTAACATTAGTACCTTAATTAATCTCCAATAATTTCTTCTCCATACTAAAAAGTCAAAGCATTCATATGCTATGTATTAAATATATATGTTACATATATTTAATATGTTTACATTAAATTACACATACATATTGGAGTGCACACATGTGATAGATAGTTGTAATTATTGTCATTTACCACCCATGGAGTTGTCAAAAACCACAGGCAACCTCTTACATGCTGTACTCAGACAGAAAGGTGTGGGGGTGGATTCCTACTCACTTGTGACTGTTTCTGTTGGATAAGCTGCAGCACCTCATGAGTGAGCCGGTAATCCTTGGACCGAGCATCAGTGAAAACATAAATGAAAGAACCAGGAAGAGAAATTTCTAAGGCAATTTTTATAGCTCCAATACTCATTTCTGGACAATCACCACCACCCTGTTGAGGAGGGAGAAAAATGCGATTACTTCATCAGATAAAAAGAAATGAATATTTTAGTTATAACAAGTTATTTTAGGAGTTTTAGAACTGAGGAAGTTCTCTTCTCTGTATTTTCTGTCAGTTTGCCACTGGATTAATCACATTGGTCAGGAAAAGCTAGAAAATACGTGAAATGATGTGAAACTGGAAAATCTGTACTTAATGGATAAATTATAAATTTACCCAGAATACACAAAATAATACAGATCGTTGTGCAGTTTTTAAATGTTGACTCATTCTCCCATTCTCTTACATGACGATCTCAGACATCCCCTCTTTTATCTCTTTTCACTCTTAGTTGATGACCCTGCTTCTTACTGTGGTGAGAAAACAGAAGCCATCAGAAGAGAATGTTCATAGGCTCCCACCATAATTCCTGTTAACAGACCTGCAGGAGCGGCCACGCCCCTGCCTTAACAGTGAAGGAATTGTTTGCACCATGGCTCTGGCTGACTACTCTGGCTGTGCAGTAATGCAGGACATGGCTCCTGCAGCTGTCCTCTCTCTCTACTTCATAATACTCAATAATAGATCATTCCACCAGCAAACAAAGATACCAGCATATCTCCCAAACCCTTCAAATTTTTCTACTCAAATGTTACCTAACAGAGAAGCTTTCCGTGACTATCTTGTAGAAAACATATTCTTTCTGTCACTCTTTTCACTTAACTTTGTTTCATTTTTTCTACTAACCTATAATCTCTGTGTTTTATGTTCTATTTGAATAAGCTCAACATGTTTTCCTAAACCAAAATAGTCCCCACCCAAGATGAATTCTTGTCACATTTATTTCCTTCATAATTATGTGGATTTGTATATGAAATTATGAGCGTGCTGTGTTTACAGTTGTATACATCGCATTTTAGATTTAAGATCATATCCTGCTCATGTTTCCATGTCATCAGGGTTCTTCAAAACCACAGGTTTTAATGGTTGTATAACCTTCTATTTTATACATTCCCATGGTTTAGTCAACGGTTTCTCTATTTTTGAATGTTAATGTTCTTTCAAATTTTCCTCTTCTATTATAAATGAGAGAGAGAGAGAATATGAATCTGATTATTTTCTTAGCATAGATGTCAATGTCAATAACTACCAGGCCAAGAGAATGGACTTTTGATCAACACAATTTAAGCTGTTGATCATTAGTGAACATCTCCCTAGGATTTAACCATACAACATGGAATAAGCTACGGTATCTTGTCCTTAAGGAGCTTATGGTCTAGAATAAACAATCAAATAAAAAGCAGGAAAGCGTGGGATCATGGGGGCTTCGTGGTACCAGAGTCCATCAGAATCCAATAACAAGTAAGAGCTCTTCCTCAAAAAGAAAAGAATGATACATTTGATTAAGTTATGTAGACTTCATTCTAGACTGTTAATTGTGAAGCTGTTGCTTTGATCTAAAAGTTTTTCATGAACTTTCCTTCCAGGCAGAAGTTATTAGAGGCAAAATTTAAATTGCTTTAATTTACCAAGGGTTAGGAATCAAGGTACAACTTACTCCAAAAATATACTAATGATCGATTTTGTTTAAACATATGTATATATACACAAAGCTTATAAATAAATATATGTATATATATACAAGTATCAATCTTTGTCTATAGTGTGTGTGTGTGTGTGTGTGTGTATATAAAACTTAACCCACCAGTTTGTTTATAGTGTTTCTTTTCCAAATCATCAACTGATTTTCCGATCTTTAAATTTAGCTTTGACAGAATAGAACTAGAAGCATTACTAAAATGGTCCATTTTTATCAACGAACCTCACAAAGCCAGAGACTGTAGGTTCATGCATATGCACAGATTTAAAAATTTGGAGTAATGGAAATATGACTGAAATTATAAAAACAAAGTGTTGTAAGTTTTATTTCCAAACTGAAAAAAAGTAGTCCTTTAAAAGACTTTAATGGTTTCTGTTTTAACCCAAATACCAAATGGAAAAAGAGGTAAAATAATAATCCATAAAACATCCATTTACTATTGAGGAATTTGAATCTATAAAAAGTCTCATTAATTTAATCAATACTTTTTAAATTTTGGAATATTATGGGGCTACAAACATTTTAGTTATATGAATTGCTTTTGTACAGTTTGAGTCAAAGCTGTAAGTGTGTCCATACTTTTGCTGGTAATAAGGCACTCTACCTGTATTAACTCTGTCGATGTTAACTCTGAACCATGCAGTGAGACAGTATTGTCACAAACACTATGGTGTTTATTCTTCACATCGATTAATGAGTATCATTTTTAGCACATGTTACTGACAGAGGACTAAATCTTGAAAACCCTTCGCCAGGGTCACACAACTAATAAGTAAAAAAGCAAAGAGTTGAACTCAATTCTGCCTGACCTAAGACTTCATGCAAACTCTAGCGAGGCATTTTAGTACCTTCATCAACTTCCGTGACTACAAGCAGGTAGTTTGTCTTAGACACCGTAAAATCAGATGAAAAGAATTCCCATTTCCTGGACACCCAAAGAATATTGTTCATTCTTCTACTGTAGCATTTAATGACTGGTATTATAATTTATGTTTCCTCTCATAAGATCCCTGTTTCTTGAAGAACTTAGTAGACGTTCCATTGCTGTTTTGTGAATGAATGGATAAATGAATGAACAGTGAGTAAATGGGTAAATGAGATTTTGCAAAGCAATTTTGACACAATCTAGGCACACTTGCCATATTCAGCCTGAGGTTTACTCAAGCCCAGCTCATCCCATTTCTAGTGATATAAGTCCACAGCTAAACCCTCTGAAAGTTTAAATACCAAAAGTTGGATTTCTTCAAATGTATGTATATGTATATATATACATATTTTGAACAGTATATGAAACTAACTCCTATCTATCTATCTATCTATCTGTCCTGGCATACAGTTGGAATTAATATTTAACAGGAGAAAACAAACACAGCTATGTAAATATATTTCCCAAAGCCACACAAACGTGCACACACACACACACACACACGCACACACACACAAATGAAAGGTATAAGAGAGATTTCGTGTGTTACACTGAATTGGACAATTCTCTAAATGTATATTGGGAAGAGTTTGACTTTGTTAACCTGCATTTTTGTTTGAACCCTGAAATATAACTAATTAATATCAGTAGCCACATTCTTGCTTGGTATTTTTTCCTGTTCTCTTTATAATTCTACTGATAGCCACAACTCACTAAATTGCCAAAGACACTTCAGATAGAAAAATGTTACTGAAAAAGCAGAAGCATGTGACCTTTCAAAGTAAATGTTTCTCCTGGAATAAAAAAAAAAAAAAAAAAACCTGTAAACTATAACTTCAGAGTTACAGTGATAATTGTGTCCAAAAAAATGAATTCCTGGAAAGGAAGATTAAATAAGAATGAATAGAAATCCTATCAGTCAAAGGAGTAATGAAACACAAATTATCGTGCTGTCTTTTCTAAATATTAGGCAGTGTGGGAGTGGCACTGGAATAAACTGAACCTTTAAACTTTGAGTGGAGTTGGAGAAAAATGAGATCTCTGCTCAAAACCTAATGGGAAAATGCTCATCATCTGAAGGATCAAAGACCCAAGAATGCTAATCTCAGAGCAGGCACTTTCCCATGCCTTATTATTTCTCTTCTAGTCAACCCATTTCAATTCTATTCTCATCTCCCATTTTCATTGAACTAGTCTTTATATCAGCTGTTTTCCAGGTACCCCTAACCCTAAGAAATCAAAAAATGAAATGTTTTTTTACACTCATGCCTAAGTCCAAAAGAAGTCTTATTAGCATTATAATACTGTTATTCTAACAAGAGTACAATCTACTGAATTTTGAGCCTAGTTTCAAAATCAGACAATATTTCTTTCACGTTAAACACCCAGGCTTAAAATGTCTTATTTGCGTAATGTGTCCTTTACCTATAAAATTTACGTATGAAACTCAGTTGCAAACTGAACAAAATTTTATGATCCTCAGTTCTCTTTCTTAAAATACAATTGTGTGATACCATGACCAGGAAAACAGAAAGTACATGTGGAAACCATTAAATAACACTAAATCTAATTTAAAGTTGCATCCAAGCAGGTATAATATAAATCAGAATGATTGCAGAGTTCATTGGTGACAAGTGCTGGCCTTCATCACTTGTAGAAAATATGGCAGGGAGGTACTGGACACAATCAGAATATTGCAGAACCCAAACCTTTAGTCTCCAAAATCAAAGTAAAATATGTTACATCCCAGACAGTCCACTTATGCTGCCCTTTGCTACACAGTGATCCCCGAACAAGTGTGAAGAAAGTAGGATACAAATGAAAGTATTAAAGAACTGCTGACCTCCACTCCAGGCACATTAAAGGTAACAATTAAAATAATTTCCATGCTTTCAGATTATCACCTGTGAGTGGTAAGGGTTTAACTCTCCAACAATTGACCTTTCAACCTGTTGTAAGTTCTTCCATGGGAGGTAGAGCTTTGTTGGGTCTTCAGAGGAGATTCGGTTCACTTCACTAAAACATTCATAACCAATACACTATGTACCAGGCACTCAAAATCTTGATTCATAAATCAGAAAACGATGTGCCCAACACATCAACAAAATTCAAAAGATTCATAATTCACATGAATTATAATGGACGGTAGTCCTGCGAGGAGGGAAATGGGAGGGAGGCAACCAAGTGTAACAAAAATGATGCTTTATAGCTTCTAATTATCGGAAAAGATGTAGCGGTACACAGGGTTAATTAACTCTAGGCAAAAAATGGGAAACTAAAAAATGATATCTTGGTATTCCCTGTTGCCCTTCAGTAATCCTCCTCTTCTCTTCTTCTTAGGGAATTCGATCCTCTCTCCTCCTAGGATTCTGTACTTTTATATTGTGTTCTCTTTCCCCATCAAATTAAGACACTGCCATTGCCCTGGTTGGGATGGATTCCTGTTCTCTCCCGACATATGGCTCCCTTGTTTGCTTAAGGAGCAAGAGCCAGAAGAGGGCAGAGGCAGGGTCTAGGAGGCCCTGGTGGTCAATCATCCTTTGCTTATTCAAGGACGAGGCATTCACCTGTCTATACTCGCTCTGGGCAGGCCTCCTTGCCCCAGTTTTCCTCCTGTGACCTTTCTCTAACTTTCCTCTCTACTACTCAGGCTCTACATACCTACAGAAATCTCTCTTTTCCTTCTGTCCCAACACTCACATATGGATTCCACATGCTTTCCAGTACATTTGGTATTATCTTTATTATTGGCTAGTTCATGGAGATTGTGATGCTGTGATTCTTTTCATTTAATGTGATAAGAAATATATTTATACTGCTTGTGTTCTTTTATGTTTCGGTAAAAAAAGTATATCAATATAATACATTTTTATTAATAGAAACATTATAATTTATGAAGACATAATCTTATGAGAAAGTTTGAGATAAACAAATTTTATGTTGTTTTTAGAGCTAGTAGCCATTAAACAAAATTGATGAAATAAGATCTAGATCATCTAAAAGGAGAAGACTACATATATGACAGAACATATAAATTAGGAGTTTTAAAAATCAACATAAACATAAAAAAGAGATCTGGTTTTAAAGTTTGTATGAGGAAACCTGAGGGACTTAGCTGATGACTGGACCAGTATTCAATAATGTTCTATGCCTGCTGAAGAAAGCCGATATCAGCCTCCAGCATCAACAGAGGCTCCCCAGACATCACTCCAGAGGAGCAGAGGAGTCCCCCAAGTATCTGGTGACAAAGGCCAGTGCTACCAAAACTCTAACTAATGTTACTCAGGTCTGGGGTATAGATAGGTTTTTCTGGAAGGAATCAAACATCTGATGGGTAATTGGACAAATAATATTCAAAATCAATTCCAATGCTAAAACCGCATTTCTATTTGAACTTTTTTCAAGGCCTAAGAATAAAAAAGATAGCTTCTTGAGAATTAACTGTTTCTAATCAGTTTGCATGGAAGAAAAAAAACTCTTTAATTTTCCTTTCTATGGATTTCATTGAAAGTGAGGTTTATAGTTTTCTGTAGGAATCCTGGCTTTAGATCAAGGACCATTCTCCTAAGAAAAATGTTTTGACCTCCATCCTTATCATCATCTAAAAGCTGATGAAATCAGATATAGTATTTAATGGGAATAGAACAATCCCTTGGTTAGTTAAGTAGCATGAATGGAGTGAATCCAGGCATCATAGGTTAGTAGATTCCTCTCCTTAAATGTTATTTTGTCACAGGGATCTACAATATTTACTGTGCAATGAGTCATGTATTTACTCTTAAGAGCATTTCCATACATGCACACTTTGCAAAGAAAATCAAGAAATTACCCATTGTAATCAACACCCACCCCACTCTAACCACCTGTATATTCTGTTTTGAAAAAGCAATCCAACAGCCAGAATATCCTTCTATACTCTCTGTCCTTTGAAGTTCACACAAAAGATCATTCAGAAATCAACCAGGAATTTGCTTCTGGATAAAATACCAAAATGGAAAGCTAGAACAGTCAAACACTCCCACTCTGGTCCTCCATTGTCTGGTCTCAGTCTCCATTTCTTCACCTCCTGAGGACAGAGAGTTGCTTGTCCCTCAAAGAATCACTCTAGTAGAAACGCTAAGAAAAAACTCTAGAAGCAAACTAAAATTTTAATATATGCTTCATTCAATCCTAAAGAAACGTCAACTCTAACAACAAAAATGACTAATCAAAATACTACCTACAAATATATCTACAGTATACACACTACCTTACAATCTCTTAAAAGCATTTTGTTCTTGTATCTCTCCAAAGTGTACATGAGGTCACACTTAAATAAGCTCACCACACTCAGTAGCCAGAACTGAGGACAGGGAGCAATTTTCAACTGATAATTAACTTTGTCATTGGCAGTTTGGTAATTTTAGGTGAGCCACTTATTCAAAGTGATTGGAGATAGGAGTAGAGGTAAAAATATTATGAAATAATTTCATTTTGTTGAGGATCAAACCAGCCCTGGACCCACATCTGTCTTTAAATCTTTACTTTCCTACTTTGAAGTAAAATACAAAGAAAAATTATATAAATAAATATGTTGATTTGATTAGATTAATAACATTACTTAAACCACTATTTAGGAGGAAAGTAGCAGAGCAATAAAGGAAACTGGCTTTGGCATTAAATACCTGCAGTTTTGAGACCAGCCTTGTTGCTTGCCCAATTTTGTGACCTGAGTAAGATATGTTACCTAATATCACAAAGCTTGAGTTTCCCCATTTATTAAAAAGAATAATTTGTCTGGGTTAAATTGAAATAATGATTTTAAAACACTTGCAAAACATTTTGCAAGGTATATGTTCCATAACTGTTACTCATTTATGGCATAAATATTTGGAGATGATTTTCCTTAAAGGAATTTTGGAGTATCAGAGGTAGTAGCAGCAGTGGATAACATTTATCAAGCCCTTACTTTGGGCCAGACACTGTTCTAGTGTCCTTGAATATTTACAGGTATTATGAGTTACCCTCCTTATCATACTTCTTTCTCTAAATTAAATACAGGCCATTCCTCTTATATATATGAAAATTGTAAGTCAAATGCATATTAAGAAAACATAAACGGAAATAAAAACTGCTTTCCTAAGTTGAATCATGTCCAATATGAAAACTGAAAATCAAATCTTTTATAGTTCTTCCTTATATCTCTATCCATGCTGACATATAATCCCCTTCCCTTTTCTTTTTTAGTCACTTTTTTCCATTTATTTATGTATTTGCTTTCTTAATTTTTTTCAGTCATATATCAGTTTGATTTTTTTAATTCATATGGAAGAATTCTCTATAAATCTAGCAATTAAAAGCACACTTTTACATAGTAGCATGATTTAAAATACTAGAGATTAGATAAAGTATATACCAAATTGGCACAGTAAATTATTCTTCTAAAATCAGCATTATCTTGTCCTCTTCTTTTTAATAGTCTTTGCCTACTGGCCATCTTCTCCTTTGGCAGTTAATTCTAATATCAACTGCTCTTCTGCTACAGCAAAACACTTTCTCTCCTAACCTCAGCTTACTGCAGTTAAGCCTATTTATTCCTCTGGACCTCATCCTTATCTTCCTCATAACTATCATGTTGCTATGTGACAATGCTGTTCCACATACTTTTAATCATATTCCTGCATTTTAAAAAAGTCTATTTTATTAAAAAATGTTACAAAGAAAAATTAAACTGTGTGTGAAGCTTTTCAGCTTGGAGGATCAACTAACCATATAAAAGTTGGAATTGCTATTCCATTATTGTAGAAATATCTTAGTGTTTTGTTTTGTTTTGTTTTATACTTCAAATGTTTGACTAATGTGCTTTTTGTTCTTTAAAACATTTGGATAAAAGGCTTGAAATCATATCACTGCCAATAGCATTTTCTAAAAATCAGCAAGCTTTATAGTTTTTTACAAGAATGTGGCCCAAGGCAGGACTTCACACTGCATATTTACGAGGATATTAATTCCCAAAGCTCTATGTGATTCGAATCCCATTCGTTGTCATTTGTTTTTCCTTCTTTTCCCCAAAGAGAAAGCACAGTTGCTTTTCAAGCTACTTCACTGTATTCCAGATGAAAGAGGATCAAGGAAAATGAAATGAATGTTATAAATGTAATGATTTAAGTTTAGTGACTTTTTGCTAAATTCTTCTTAGAAAATTTTAGATTGCTTTTTCTTGAATTAATTCCATATCTTTATTTTTAAAAAAGCTGAGCCTGCTATAATGTTAATGGATGATTATTTAATTTACTTCAAAGAGAATTCACTTTTCTTATTTTCAAAACTAATATAAATGTGAAAGGAATATTTTTAAAGGTTTTCTTTTTTTAGAATCCAAGTTAGTTTAATAGGACAGCAAACCTTATTGTTCTTGCTAACAGTGACTTTGGGGCAGTAACTACAAATGGTAGAAGGAGAACTGAAGAAGGAGCTGGAAATTATACACAAAACCAAATTTAGTATCTCGTACTAAAATTTCATGTGAAGTTTAGTTTTACAAACTGATTAATGAAATAATAAAATATTCTATAAGCAAACACTGAAGAGGAAACAAAATATATCTATCAGGATAGGTGTAAAGTGATAATGTAGCCTAGCCTTTTCATATTGGACCCTTATTTAATGAAATTTTTTGCCATCAATTTAATAAAGAATAATTCTCTAGAAACTTTGAAAGTAAAAATACTTCTGTCGTATCCCCAATGCCTGTAACAGTGCCCAGTGTTGAATGGAGGGAAAATTAAGTATTTGATTTCTTCCCCAGTTGGCTATTCTAATTAAGCATCCTTTTGGATCCTACAACAATGAAAGAAAAGAAAAAAGAAAATCCTATAAGATGTAGCCTGTCCAGAGGAAACCTCCTGAAAAATGGACCCCAGCTTTCATGGCAGGGAGAAAGAAAGAAAAAATACTTTTTTGAACAGACACAAAATTGTATGACACTATAAAGTATCTGTATCAGATTCGATTCCAGAGGGTGGAGAGGGAGTCAGTAGAGTGTGAGTCAGGAATCAGGGGACTAATGGAGGACAGAGGATAAGGGCACTCCCTGAGGATCCTTCAGAACAAAAGAAAGGGAGAGGAAGGAAATCAGTAAACACCAGTGCCAGGTCTCATTGAGAATGTAGGTGTTTGCATTCTGGCCAGATTTTCAAGAATACAGCCTACCTGTATTCTCACAAGAAAAAAAAAAAAACACGGTAAATCCCTTTTTAACTTTCTGTGTGCTAGAAATCTCTGTTACTTGGCCTTTCTGATTCTCTGCAATGCAATGAAAATGCATGGTTAGGTTTTTAAGGTATTTTTGAAACATCAAGTCAAATTTAAATTATATTTGATATGGTTTTACTGTTAAATGGACAAAAGAAGTCACCTCAAATGGCATTCATTTATTCAACAGCTATTTAAAGTCCATTCTACTGCAGACACTGGTTCATCCCCCAGATGAAGCAGAGGCTAAATGAGAGTTATAAGACTCTTGCCTCAGGAATTCACAGTAAAATAGGGGCACATACAAATTTAAACAATAAGAAAAATGCAATTTGTAATTTCCATGATCCATGTACAGGACAAAAATTTGTGTAAAGATTTTTTTCAGAGAATCTGGACATCCAAAGTGGCAAAGAATTTGATATATTGGGGGAAAGAAAAATAAATAGTAAATAAGTGGCAAGATAATAACTGAAAAGGAATGATATGGTATAAGAAAAAGGAAATGGAGGATTGTTAGTGGAAAAAATTATCAAGAAATTCAGTAAAAGAAAAAAATAGTCAAGAAATAACTACATAAATCTATTTGTACATTTATTAAATATAATTCTATAAAGTTTCATACCCTATGCCCCAATTATGCTCACACTATATATAGTTCCAAATCAAGTCATTCCCCCAATAGTGAAACCAAAGTATTATACTGCAAACTCTGATTTGGACTCTGTCAATCTGTACATTCTGGTATATTCATTCACTCATTCATCAAAAAGTGAGCATGTTCTATGTGCCAGGCATTTTACTAGGAGATTTAATGACACCCTAAATTAGACATGGTTCTTCAATGTGAAAACCCAACTGCTTTGTGATGGAGAAAGGTAGTGAGAAATGACTTAGCCTGGAAGATAGGGCAGGATTCTCGGAGGAAGAAGGTATTCAAGATCAGACTTTGAGCACAGGATTTTAAGTAAGGTTAATGGAGTATAGAAGTAAGGGCAAGTAGGCTAAAGGACAGGAACTTCTTATGCACCATCTGGGTGAGAATACAGATACGAGGAGGATCTTAAGCAAGGCCCCTGAGGCAGAAAACAGAGCCTGGAGGGGGAAAACCGGCACTACCTGGGAACGAAAGGTAGGCAGGCCTCAGGGCACTCGGAGTCACAGGAAGAATTTGATGAGGTGGGAGTAAGGGGACAAGTGGATACAGTATAAGGCACAAATGTTCAGAGATGTATTTTGAGATCCTCTTGTCTGCAGAGTAGAGAAAGGCCTAGAAAATAAAAACAAGAATAAATGGAGGAATATCACTTAGAAAATTTTCTGCATTACTTTAGACTAAAGATATAGTATTTGGGACTAGGACAGTGCCAATAGAAATGGAGAGAAGTCAATTGATTTAAAAGATATTTAGAAAGTTAAAAACAAGACTTAAGAATCATTTGTATGCGAGAGGTAAAAGTGAGGAGTGTATTAAGGAAGACTCAGATTGACTGGATAACCAGAATCTGCAGGCATGATTCACAAAGACAATGAATAGCAGACAAAGACCAAGGATTAAGGACCAAATTTGGAGCACCGGAAAAGAAACATTCATGAATTTCATTTTAGAGGGCCATTGTGACATCCAAGAGATTGAAATGAGGGTCTGTTCCCCAGAAAAGAGGCTGAGGCTAAAACGTATTTATGCAAATATGGATGATTTTACCTAGAGTGGATACAAAATGAGAAAACAAAAAGGGGCCAGTTCCAAAACTTTGAGGAACCCCAACATTTAATGGCCAAGTGGAAGGAAATGAGCTTTCCCAGAAAGTTGAGCAGAAAAAGTGGGAAGAAAAATGAGAAAGTGGATGAGGGAACAGAGCATGTCCAGAAGGAGGGAGAGGCCAACATTGTCAAAGACTACAAAGAAGTGTATCTGATATCATGAGGACTGAAACGTTTCCATTGCATTTAGCAAAGTGGATATCACTGCTCACTAGCTAAAGCTACCTTGATAGAGTGCGGGTAGTGGGAACTAGACTGAAACAGACTGAGGAGTGAATGGCAGGGATGGGGGTGAGGAAATGATGGCTGTGAACACGGACAACTGCTCGGCATTGAAGGAATTGAGAAAAACAGAAGTTGTTATTTGTAGGAGGATTTGAGAAAAATAGAGAAGTTGCTTATTTTGGTTTTCTTTTTATGGTTTTGTTCGTTGGCATTTGTTCATTTTGTTTTTTGTTTTTTTTTTTTTTTTGATGGACAGACTTGAACAAATTTAAAAGTCAATCACAAATCTTAAGCAGTTGAGAGAAGCAGTTTGATAGTGTTAAATCCTGAGAAAGCCAAGGAGTTGAGATCAAGTAGGGGATAAGGAGAAGATGGGTGCTGGAGGTAGGTGGGCCACATGATAGGTATGAGGAAGCAGAGGGCTTCGTTTGCACGTGCTTGTGTGTGAAAGTAAGGTCACTTGCTCAGAGTAGACAATTTGCTGAAATAGCCAGCAGTAAGAGGATGGTGAGATAAAGGTTTGAGGAGAATAGATAAAATCTGCAATTGTTGTTAAGAGAAATAGAAGATTTTATTGACCAAAGAAACATAGTAAGATCATGGGAGTATTAAGAGTACTTTTGAGATACGTGGTTATGAATTCACAGGAGAATCACAGTGTCATGTTGTGAGACTTCACCAGCATTTGGCTGTTGGGCAAGCATGGATAATGCAGATAGTTAGGGGTCATTAAGGAATGAGGTTTTGCTTTTTGAACAGAAAAGCAATGAAAAGGGGAGAAACACGAGTGTTTTTAAAAGGATAAAACTCTAAGCTAGACTGGAGGAAAATGAAAAAAGAAGAGACTGAACGGCCTGGGAGAAAGTACAGGGGTCAATGAACTGGAGCACTTGATGAGGGTGAGGGAGTAGTTACAGTGTAAGAGGTTGGACCAGCAAGCTCAGTGGAAAGGTAGTGACTGTTGGAGATGACGATGTGTGAATTAGTTACTCGGGATGTGGAACAATTTGGCACGATAACAAGATCCAGGAGGTGTCTGTGGGAATAGAATACAAAACAGAGTGAAGAAAAGGTCACTGAAGATAACTAGTAGGTCAAGGAACTAAGGGGGGACTGCTCTGATTACATCATTCCCATAAATGTTGAAGTCACCTGGGATGATGACAGCCCTGAGGGAGAAAGGTAGTCAAAGGACCAGGTACCAATAGCCTAGATGAATGACGGAGAGTGGCCAAAAAGTCTGTAGATCACAGGTGCAGAGACCACAGAGACCACAGAGGGTAGTACAGTGAAATAGCCTCAAAGAAGCAAATTTTTTTTTTTTTTAATGGATGAATCTGGGAATAATCTCAAAGCAGCACCAAGAAGGTCTACCTACCTCTAAGGTCTGTTTTCAGAGTAACATTTAAACCAATGTTATTCATCTTCTGTAATAATGAAATTATATGTACAGTGAAAATCTTCATATGGCCAACTTATAGCACTTACAGCATTATCTTAGTTATGCCATTAATGTTGGGGAGGGGGATTATTACCAGTTCCTTATGTTTCTAAGTGAAAGGACTTATCTATAGCAGGGTCAGCAAAGTTTCTCTTTAGAGGGGCCAGTCTCTGTTACAACTACTCAGCTCTGCCATTACAGCATAATATCAGCCAAAGACAGTGTATAAATGAAGGTGACATTCTGAACCCAATCTGTCCTATTTCCATATCTACTGTTCAGTTCCTTCTGGACTCAGGTGGGGAAAAAAGGTAGTATTTATTGGGTCCCACAAAAATACCAACAATTACTTCTTTTAGCTTTAAAAATAAAGAAAATCATCCAAAGGTTCATGATTTTTCATTTCCCCAAAAAGAAAACTGAAAGCAAGCACTCACCTGAACATAGAGTTCTCTGAGTTCATACTGAAATTTCTTGGGATCTGTAGTAATTGTCACTGGGCCAATTTCTGTGAGGATAAAAATGACATAGTTTAATAAATAGTAATCTACAGCATTAAAGACTTTACTGTGTTTACAAATATCTTTCACTGTGTACCACATGGTTATTTATTAATAAGAAGTAGCAAAATACCAAATACTCTTTCTCAATTTATAGCTACCAAAGAATAACTTATAATTTACTATAAATTATGCATACCTAAAAGGGTGCATTTTTAACCTTGGGATATGCAATGGAGAGTCAAAAATGTCATAGGACAAAGAATCAGGAGACCCCAGTTTCAGTTCTTTCTCACTCTTGCCAGTTAGTAAATATTTATCAAGCACCTACTTTGTTATTTGAATTTCAGTGAATCATTTATTCATCCTATAATTCAGTTTTCTCAACTATAAAGTGTCAATTTGTCTGCAACTTTTCTATAAGTCTGAATTAGCTCACAATAAAAGGTTCAATGCTAAACAAAAAAAGAAAAAAGTGAACATTAACTGCCCTATCCCTCAGGGTTTTTACAAACTTGGAGAAGCACAGATACAAGGACATTAAAAGTACAGAAAATAGTCCCTATTACTTCTCTTCCCATGGCTAGGGCGGCTGAGCATCACTATCACCATTTTCCTGATCATAATTACTGGCTTCAATCACAATTACCTTCAGTGCTGTGTCCACCCTCATGACTGTCTGATGTACTGCATAAACCTCTGCTTCAAATGGGAATAGGTGGGGCGACTACTGTCCTCCCTGGAGAGCTAGGACTTAAATCATAAGTCAGGTGAGGAGAAGGAGCCCCAATATCAGTTTGGGTTAAGCTGAAAATATGTATATACAGTATAGATAGTTTATTTTTGGTAAGATACACAATGTCTATAGTAAATATTTCAATCCCTAAAGCTTATTCCCTTTAAAAAAAATCAACTTTTAAAATAGAAAGCTGAAAATGGTTTTTTTATGAGTATCAATTACTTTCCACAGAAAGCATCCATATATTTAAGTAAGGATATTAAAATTCATCTGGATATCATGTGCACAGATATATCATCTTAAATTCTCAGGGTGGATGAAAAGTTTCTTATGTAATGAAGATATAGGCTTCATTCAAAACTGCAATGTGCAACTGCAATATAAAATTAGAAAGACACTTAACATTTACCTTTCATAAAATATTTTCTAGCTTCAAAGGCACACTGCTGAAAAAGGACTTTATAACTTCAAAGGATAATAATTAATTAGCCAGGCCCTGTATAACGTGCTGCACATGTTACAAAAACAGATTGTAGTATTTTAAAAATAAATGAGATAAATTGGAAAGGAGGTACAATTTGTCTGCTATAGACCATGTAATTTTTCTTAGAAATAACAAGAAAAAATGTCTCAATCCTTCACTATAGATTAGACACCTTGCAATTTGTAAGAGGAATGAAGAGGCAATTGGAGAAACTGTGAGAATGCAAACATCTGCATTCCACACGAAGCAGAACAGTCATTAGCCATGTCCCGAGTATATGGAAAAAGGGAGAAGCCTCCTCCCTCAAGACTAAACAAAGGCATACTTTGCAAAGGAATGCAAAACAGCAAAGAATATGCCAGGCAGTTACACCCTGACATATAAATTGTCAGCACCATTGTCAAGCCAAGCTTCTATGTTCCTATATTGCACAATACTGAAATAATTTAATCCAATAATTTAAAACTCAAGATGTAGAAAGGAATACAAAGAACACTAGAAAAAAAACAATTATATAAGACTAAAGAGTGTAGACATGCAAGAACATTCCCTGTAACAAAAAAAAAAAATCTCTGGCTATATGCCTGTCCTTCAAGAGCAGGGATCAAGGGATGCTATTAAAATAAGAGGACTGAATAGTTTCATTTTAGTTAACCAGAGACTCTGAAATATACACCTGTTTTCGACAAAGATAGAAAATCTCTCTCAAAGCTCATTAATAAACATTTTTTGCAAACCACATTGAACAGCTGAGATAAATCTTTTATCAGTTATGAGAAATACTCAGGAGAGGTAACAGCTTGCCGAGCTGTCATATCCCTCCAGCTGTAAGCATTCTTTCCAACTCATTTTAACTGAATGATACGACTATTTGGCAAAATCAGCCCTCCTCCCTTTCAGAACTTGCTTCCATTCCAGTCTTTCTCTTCACATAACAGAAGCCTGTGCCAGTTGTGTCATTAGCAATTTCCTCTTCTCTTTTCGCTCACGTCGGTTTCATCCCTTGCCAAGCCTTTGATGACATTCAGCAGGTACAACTTCGCCCTCTCTTCCTGCCTGAACATGGTCCTCTATTGCTTGTAGAATTAAATGGGAACTCTCTAAGACAATCCAGGCTCTCTCTTCTATTTATCCAAATGTCGAACTTTGAAGCTATTGCACTTGCTCAGAATCCCCGTGGTCATCTCCCTTGTCTTTCACCTGCCCATGCACCTCTCAGTACATAAGCCTAACTTAAACCCTATCTCCTTGAATGTTTTGCCTTTTCTCTAATTTGCTTTAATGTTGTCTTAATAATATTTTCCATAATAAAAAATACGAAGAATGAATGTGCATAATATTTAACAAAATGCAGATATCATTTCCACTTTTTCCATTTATTTTATCTTGTTGTTTACAAAGAAAACCCCCTAAAAATTTTTTAAAAATCAATCTCAAATATAACTATAGAGCTAGAAGGGGCAGCAAAGATCATTTGGTCCAATCCCCTCATCCTACAGACAAGAAAACTTGAGGTCCAGAGACAACAAAATTGGAAAATTTTGGTAGTGAAGAAAGAAGTTAAGATATCTGATAATATTTTCTATGCTGAGCAACCTATGCTGCTCACTAACTTTCTCTCTTTTCCAAGATCCCCATTCTGTGAACTGTATCACAACTAATTTCCCACTCCTTTTCTTTGGACCATGGGCAGGATGAGCCATGTTCAGAGTCTCTAATTTGATGAACACAACACCCCAAAATCTTTATTGTCACATGCTCAGATTTCTTTTAATAGACTGAAGAAAATTATCTCTTGCCTAGTAAATACTATAATCAAACATACAAAGAAGGCATGTTAGAAAATTGCTTCTCAAGTCTATTTAACAAACACATATTGAACATACACTATAGGTGGTTGCTGTTGGTAACATAAAGATGAACAAACACGGACCCTGCCATCAAAGCCTCAGTGGTCTAGTGAGATAAAGGTGTAGATACGTAATTACAGTACAATGTAGCAAGTACAGAAATAGAAGCAGAGAAAAGATAGTGTGGAAGTACTAATAAATAGAGATTTTTTTTTCTTTTCAGAAAGAACTAAGGGAGATTTCGAAAAGGTGGTGAAAATTCTGGATTTCAAAATAGATTTTTAAAAAGTTCTTTATTAATCCTAATTTCTTTTTAAATTCTATATATCAAGTTCACACAGTATTCCTGTACTGTGTCAAATAAGTTATTACCTATAACGATCTATATTTGCAAATATTTTTACAATTCACAAAACTCTGTAACATATAGGGGCCCCCTTTGAGCCATAAACAACCTCACGAAGTAAGTAGAACAGATATAATTATACAGACAATGGAAGCTTAGGTGATTAGTCAAAGTTGCCCAGCCTCTTTAATAGCTACCATGATAGCATGCGCCTATGACATGAAAGCTGGCATCTACCACTTGATATTATGGTTGCCTGATTGCTTTTATATCTACCTCTCTTGGCTGTCAGCACTTTGAGGGGATAAACTATCTCAGCGTAAATGCAGTAGATTCCCAATAAATGTATGAAGATAGGAGGAAGAGGAAGGAGGAGGGAAAAAAATATAAAAGTTAAACTTAGGCCTTCACATTCTTTATTTCTTGTTCTTTTCACTACATCATAGAGGCTCAATGCTGTAGCTAAAGACCATGCTGCAAGATCAGTGATGACACTGATTAGTCAACTGAAAAAGTTTTCTGTTTCCAATGTAACCAAAATGTTTTCTTCTTTACTTTAATCAAGCTATTGATACAGATAATTAATAGATACAATTTTCCACTTATAATTTATTTTTAAAAACAAAAGAAACATTAAGGTAACATGTATTGTATAAACATAAGAAATTTGTTATGCTCCAGAGATTACGTTTGATTTAAAACAGAAATGCTATCTGAAACTCTAAGGAAATCTTTTCCCTGTTCAATAATTACATTATTTCCCATTTCCTAGGAATTTATCAGATGGGTTGGACTTATTTCCAACATCTCAACCATTGTTCTCTTAATCTGAGTTGCCGGGTTGTACTTAAGAAAATAATGGAAAGAAATTCACAGTGTAATATTTTCTTTCACTGCTTCATTTGGCAAGATCAGTATCCAGTACCTCACTTCCTTTTTCCCTTCCACTAACAGATTTTTGCTCCTTCTACTTTTTCTTTACTCAAAGTTGTTCCTTGATAATAAGAGGAATATTTATTGCTACCTTCTGGGGTCTAAACACTGCCTGAGCATGACTTAATAACAGTGTTCACAATTTCTTTGTTCTTTTTTAAAATATATAGTTCTTTACTTTATATTGATAGTTACACATGAATAAATATGTGAAAAGCTAAGCTGCATTATAAACTAATCAACATTTACAAGGCATTATAGAAGAAGCAAAGAAATACATAAATCAGAGCATCTGCCAAAATGGAAGTTGAAAACTTAAAAAGTAGCAAGCTATAAAAAGTTAAAAGAAGTCTAACCCAGTATCTAAGAAGGACCAAGTGATACAGATACAAAAGGACAGTAAATTTTCTCACTGTACGAAGGGGATAAAGGGATCCTTGAGCTGTGGGAAACACACCGTGATGGCATTTAAGAAGAGACAAGGTATGAGTTGGGGCTTGAAGAGAACACTGGATTAATAGAGAGTGACACAGAGCAAAGACATTCTAAGCACTGGGATACGGCCTCATCAAAATCCTCTTCATGAGCTGAACCTCAACATGTTCCATTTTCTAAAAATTCTACTCTCAATTAGTTTAATAAAAATCAATTCTAACGTCCTTTATGTGCAAAGGTGCTAGTGTAAATATACATATTGCAAGTGTTCCTCTTGTTTTCAGAATAAAAAATGAATATATTATATTTCCTGCTTTGGGTTACCACAGAAAATCAGATTAATAATTATAGTTACTTTTACTGCATTCGACTTAATCTACAATACACTGTTTCTGGATTTCTTGATCCTCATCCAATTATAATGTTGCTGTCAAGCACCATTTTTAAATGATTTGCATCGAATTGACAAAAACAGACTGTTCCCTGACCTTTTTTTTTCCCTTGGCATGTAGTGGAAAGATCATAGCTCATAGCAACCTCGAACTCCTGGGTTCAAGCAATCCTCCTGCCTCAGCCTCCTGAGTAGCTGGGACTACAGTCAAGTGCCACTGCACCCAGCTAACTTTTTTTTGTTTTTTTTTTTAGAGACAGGATCTCCCTATGTTGCCCAGGCTGGTCTCAACCTCGTAGGCTCAAGCCATCCTCCCACCTTGGCCTCCCAAAGTGCTAGGATTGCAGGCGTGAGCCACCGCGCCTGGCCTGTTTCCTGACTTTGAGCTGAGCTAATGCCAAGTATGTTACAGGACTCATTTAACTGAGTACATTCCTACTCAAATTAGAACAGGTAATTTTCAGGACCACTTAAAGGCCCTTATGATCATTTTGGCAATGAGATGATGTATTTGTCGTATTTTATAAAGTCAATGATGAATTCATTCATAGCATGTTATCTAATATTGATTAAATAGCATTCTGTTCCACTCTCCAAAGAGGTTATTCATTTAACAATGAGCTGTATGACAACCTTAAATACATGCATTGAACAAAATTGCACATAGTGTGTGTATATATATATAATGCACAGATCATTTCACTTCATGGACTGCTGAATGAGATGTAGAAAAAATTGTTAACATGAATTCAGCAGTGTTACACAGATATTTAGAATAGGAAGCAAAGAAGAATGCCTTAATAACGGACACGGGACTTTGAGGTACACAGAGTAGGATGTTATTGCTTAGACTGGACTTTGGCCAGGGCAGCAGCAAGTACTCTTGCAGAAAAACATCCATGGATTTTTAATGGCCCATAAAGTTCAGACTCTCAGTTTTACATATACTCCTAAACATAAAATGTCATTTTTAACATCAGAATATATCCATACATTGATAAGATATACTCAAAGATATACATTTAAATAATGATACCAAGAAGTGTGTTTTAAATTTTAGGATAAGAATATTGGAATTCATTTCGCAGTTTTTTCTGTGTTTTGTTTTGTTTTGGAGACAGAGTCTTGCTCTGTTGCTCAGGCTAGAGTATAGTGGCATCATCACAGTTCATTGCAACCTCAAACTCCTGGACTCAAGGGATCCTCTTGCCTCAACCTTCCAAGTAGCTGGGACTACAGGTGCACACCACCATGCGCGTACCTGGCTAATTTTTCTATTTCTTGTAGAGATGGGGTCTCACTATGTTGCCCAGGCTGGTCCCAAACTCGGCCTCAAGTGATCCTCCTGCCTTGGCCTCCTCCTGAATGGCTGAGATTATAGGCATGAATCACCACACCTGGCTCACTTCAAAGTTTTAATTGCTCTCTTATGCAATTTTTTAACATTAACATTCTTCCAAATAAGTCTAGTCATAAGTGGGAGATAAAGAGAAGAAAATTAATGAAAGAAGAGGTAAAATGTTGATGAAAAGGAAAAAAAAATTGGTTTACAAGTCCTTAAAAAAGAATCATTAATGTTGAAATTTCCACATGTTAGGAGAACAGATGTTAATTTATGGACTTAATATATTTAAATCAAAATCTCAGAAAGGATTTTTATTGCCTGTGTGTGTTTTAAAACACTTAGCAAAATTATTTTCAAACTTATTTTGAGAAGCAAGTGAGCAGTTATATCAATGAAAACTGACAAAGAAACAATAAAGGACATCACAAGCATCAATAACTAAGAGGACAGGAGTCCTGGTATACTAATAAATATGAAATAACAGAAAAAGAATGAATAATCTATACACAAAATTATTGTATCTCAAGGTGCATAAAGTAGGATTATTTATTTTTAAATTATTTAACTTTACTTCATATTTTACAGTATATTGTAAAATAAGTTCCAAATGGATTAAATGTAACCATTATAGTTAACTGAATCTAAATTAGAATATATATCAGATCTAGAGAAGAATAGCATTCTCCTTTTCAAAGTAATATAAGAGATCACAAGGGAAAATACTAACAGATAGGAATATATAAAAATTAAATAAAAATTAGAGTCTGAAATAAAATATAAAACCAGATTTGGCAGCATTTTTATCAACAATTAAAATAGGTTAAAACCTATACTATCTGAAAAGATTGTTCAAATTTATAAGAAAAAATAAAGCTCTAATTGCTAAATGAAAGGAAAACTCATTTAAAAAAAGGATAGCAAAAAACAAGAACAGGAGTAAAGCTCATATTTAGTTACTGTGAAAGATGAAAACTGCAGCAATTTGGCAGTATACCTTATAAGAGAGAAAAAATGTTTAAAAATAGTATTACTCAAAGCAGTGTCATGATAAACCTAGAATATTTTGTACTGTTGGTATGATTATAGACGGATACCATTTGGGGGAAATTTATTATAGCTATGTGTGTTATAGGTATTATAAGTCTTAAAAGTGTCTGTGTTGAAATTACTACCCTTTTTTAATAATTAACTTAAAAAAAGATACTAATATTAGGATATCAATAAACAATGTAAAAATAGATAAATAATTAAAAACCTATGATTTTCTAAGTAATTATATAGGCATCTATTAAACTATTTTTCCATGTATAAACATAAGCCGATGTTTATCATATAATATTAAATAAAAAAGCAAAACATGGAGTTGTATATACACTTTGATTGCAATTATCTACAAAAACACATCTGCATAAGGACAAATTCTGAAAGGTAATGCCAGAGCAAAAATTGATGTTCAGAATAGATAGAATGATGAGTACTTTTTTATTTTTCAAATTATTGTACTGTTTTACAATTTAAGAAATGGAGGAATTTTGCCTGATCACATACAAGCTTCAAGTGGTATTCATGAACTTTGTCTGTGTATGGTTATTAATGGTCACTGGGGGGGAAAAGGCACAAAAATATTTCTCAGCAGTAGGTAAGATAACAAGCAAAGCATTAATTTAGCCGTTATCTGTTAATGTTGTGAGATAAAATAGTTTAAGTATTTAGAGTCTAATTAAAACAGCCATTGTCTTGATACAGTGTTCTTTTTCAATCCTCTCACTTCAAGCTTTCATCTTTTAAGTGCATGACTCTTGGCAATGTCTTCTTCCCTATTGTTAGTCTTTATTGAATATACAAGGAATTTCTTTTGAGTGAATGAAATAAAACACTACTCAGACTTTTAACGTCAAAATTCAACCACAGCCAACTTTTGATTCTCTTTTTCTGCATATTATTGATTTTGATTTTTCTCTATACATGCTCGTAATGCTGTATGCCTCTTCATATGCACATGTGTATTTGTCTTACTTTTTTCTCTTCATAGAAGTAATATTTAAAATACGAAATATCCATTATAATTGTAAATATTGAGCATGAAACTGAATCATCAATGTGAGTATTCATTTTAAATTTAAGTACTTTTAAGATGAAGAACTTCAGAGTATTCACCTTGGTAATTATAAGCATCCCAGATTAGGAAGTTATCCTGGTCACTTTAAGGTCAATGACATTAATTACTTTGTTCCAGTTTGAATCTTCTCCAAAGGCATTTGAGCCTAAGACAGAACCCATGTGCTGTGCTGATACTTGATAATGTGAAAGCATCCACATATAAGCCACCCCATTCCCTCCCTCACAAGTCACCAACACACTGCTGCAACTGCAAAGAGAGGCATGTGCATCCACACAAATGCCAGTGGACTGTGGCACATATCCAAGACTTTCTGAAAACTACAGAGGAGAAACGAAAGACATTCTGTGACATTCTCTGGCATTACAGTGATCAGTCCGCTCTTACCCACTGATATCACGCAGAGGGTTTCAATATCTTTGTTCCAAGTTCCCATGCTTCTCTACTTCACTCTAAAACACATTCTTGTTAACTGATTATATCAGCCTCCTCTTTAGAACCTGAACTCTAAAAGGCAGAGATGTTTCTTTGTTGCACAATCCAAACTCAAACCAAAATGCAAAAATCAACATATGTTTTACAGGCATCCATTAATAATATTAATAATCAGCAGAGACATTGAAAGAGAGATGAAAATACTACTGTTGAGTTATATCACCTGTCACTGTTTGCAAAGTAATCTGGAAAAATGTCCGCCTCTACACTTTTGTTTGTATTTTTTCTATATAAGGAGCTGATTTCTCCGTTTGCTTATCACATCTTTCTTTAAGATTCAACTCAAGTCTCAACTTTTTTAGAAAGAATGACTCACTCCTCTGAATTAGAGCTCACTCTACTGAATTATTTTAATGACACATCTTCACTGTTTGCTCAGTATTTATCAGATGTGGTAGGCGTCCTCTAATATGGCCTCCAATGATCCCCCACCTTCTAGTACTCACACCCTTGTGTACTCTCCTTCCCTTAACTATGAGCTGGACCTAGTGCCTTGCTTCTAATGAAAGAATAGGGCAAAAGTGATGAGATGTCACTACCAAGAATAGATAATAAAGAAACCGTGGCTTCTGTCTTTCATGCCCGCTCTTGCTCTCTCATGAAAACCAGTCATGGGAACCATCCATGTGAGCTAACCTGTTACTCTATGGAGTGACCCACACAGCAAGAAAATGAGCACAGCCTCTGGCCGACAGCTAGCAAGTACCTGAGGCCTATAGCTCAGGAGGAACTCAATCCTGCCAACAACCACATGAGTAACTTGGAAGTGGACCCTTTTTCAGTCAAGTTTTGCCATGACCACAAACCCAATCAGTACCTTAATTACAGACTTGTAAGAGACACCGAACCAGAGGACCCAGCTCCGTTGTGCTGGAATTCTTGACCCACAAAAACTGCCAAATAATAAATGATCACTGTGCTAAACAAAACTAAGTTTTGGAATATTTATGTAGCACTAAATAACTACATTCATTTACCTGCATATTCAGTCTCCCAAGTTAGATTATAACTGCTCTGATGACAGCAACTATGACATTTTGAATCTCCAGCACTTAGACAGTAATCCTCACTGTTTGATGATGGTAAAGTTACAGAAATAGTCAGAAAACAATTTTATATAATATATACAAATCACTACTTTAAAATAATCACTATATCAATTTATAGAGGAAATAAAGTACAGTCTCTATCTTCAAAAATCTGTAGCTTAATTGGCAAAACAGAGAAAATATAAATATATATATGTATACAAATAAATGTCCATAAAAAAAATATACAGACACATAAATAACCAACTTCAGAAGAGGTAAATATTTAACAAAAATTAAGAAAATGAAAAGCGTGATGTCTGAAGAAATTCAAAAATATTAGTATGGCTATCAGAATAAGCTTTTAGAAAAAGAAAATACTAACTATTGAAAATTCTCTTAAAATATAACAATTATGACAATCCTAAAAAATATTAGAGAAATAGTAAACATTAATAGAATTTATGAATCATGCATATATTATCTCTGATGATGCCTATGAATCCCATCATGGTTATTAAATCAAAAAAATCAAACAGACCAATGAAAGAATGAAGAAAATTCAAAGCAATCGAAATTAAGCTCAAAATAATGAGGCAGCACGCTCTGCCAAAGAATAAACTGAAAAAATTAAGACCTTTCCTGGCAAACACACTTCTTCTGATACCTTTTAATTCAACAAATAATTTTTAAGTCTCTACTAGGTAATCAGGGCCTGTGCTTGAACCTGACTACTAAAAGCCTAACAGTGTGGCCCAGTTACTTGGTGAATTTATGTGACTTCTTTTTAATTATGTAAATCTCCACCCATTTATCAAGTTTAGTACAAAAAAGCTGAATATGTTTGGCACAGGTGATAAGGAAGGCTGTTTAGAAGGTATTTTTCTGGTGGAGAAATAAAATATACTGAAATAGAATAGAACATTATTGAATGCTTCCTATTTGACAGCATTGTTCTTGAAGAACTATGGAAGAAAAGATATAATCCCATTCTCCATGAACTTCAACATCTTAGAGAGGAAATGGAGAATAAAACAAGTAAACAGGCAAAGAGAAAAAAAAAAAAGAAGTTGGAATAAATGCTGTAATCAAAATAAGCAGGTTGTTGGGACAGAAATAATGAGAAGAGGGGCTGCCTAATGTAACAGTAACAAGGAAAGATCTTTATTTCCTTTGTACAAAATAAATGTCCATCATCTTAATCTATTTTTATATTGGGTTGTTGGGGTTTTTGTGGTAATTTTTAAAAGCTTTTCATATATTAAGTAAATTAGGTTTTTTTCTGTGATATGAATTGCAAAATATTTTTCTAGTTTGATGTTTCTTATAGAAATTTTGGCCACATGAAAATAGTTTTCTTTTATGTAGTAAGTAAAATTTATTAATCTTTTTCCTATGGTTCCTCATTTTTATCATAGTTGGGACAGCTTTCTTTTCACTAAAGTTATATAGAATTATCTCATGATGTCTTCTAGTATTTTTATGGTTTATGATTTACATTTACGTTTATGATCCATTTGAAATTTATGCTGGTGTACGGTATGAGGTATGGATCCATTTTTTTCCAGATGGCTACCTGGCTGGCTCATTATTATTTATTGAAAAGTCTATTTTTCCCATTGATATTATAATACAAGCCACTATGATTCACATATGTATTCTATATCCTACTCTGTTAATCTTTCCTTTCATGACCAGAACCAGTCTTAATAAATGAGGATTAATAATATGTTTTAATATCTAGTGGGGCTAGTCCCACACCATTACTCTCCTTTTGCTAAATTTTCCTAGCCATTCATGCTTATTTATTTTTCCATATCAACTTTAGACCATCCTATCTAGAACCAAAAATATCCTGTGGATATTACTGTGGATATTAGTATATTCAATGTGGATGTCACATTGAATTACAGAATGAATTTAGAAAAACTGACAAGATGCTGAGACTTTCCATAGTGTATTATTCCAATTATTGTAATGGTGTTTTAGGAACTTTAGAAGCCTTTCAAAGTTTTGTGGGTCTTTCCCTCCATATATAGAAATTTGCACATTTCTCGGTAAGCTTATTGCTAGCTATCTTATCTTTTTTGTGGATGTGAATTGGGGTCTTTCTTCCACTATAGCTTCTAAATGGTTGTATCTTTGTACATATAAAAGCTATGGATTTTTGTATGTTCATTTTTTCATTCATCACTGTACTGAATTTTTTTACTATTGGTAAGAATTTTCAGCTGATTCTTTTAGTTTTCCAGGTACACAATCATAGAAGCAAATGTTTTCCTATTTTTATATCTTAATTTTTTTCTCTTATCTAATTGCATTGGGTAGTACTCCAGAACAATGTTAAATAATAGCGGTGATGATGGACATCATTGTCTTTTTCCTAAAATTAGCAAGTGTTTCTAGTGTTTTCTCCATTAAGGGTGATAGTGGATTTAGAATTAAAACAGATGCATTTTATCAAGTTAAGAAAATAGTCATCTCTTCCCTGCTATGTTAATAGGGTTTGGGGTATTTTAATTAAATCAATAATTAATACTAATTTTGTTAAATACCTTTTATGTATATTAATGTAATCATGTGCTCTTTTCCTTAGATGTAATGTTAATAGATCTCCTTTTATTGAATTATTATCATGCCCTTGAAATAAACACCATTATTAAGAATATTTATGCTTTTAATGCATGCTAGATTCTGTTTGTCAACTTTTACTTAGGATTTTTGCAGTTATTTGCATGAATATGAATGATCTAAAGTTTTAAGTGCAACCATTATTAAATTTTGATGTCAATATCATGCTCACATCATTTTAAAAATTGTGAAATTTCCTTTTCTTATTCTCTAGAAGAGTTTAAACACCATTGACATTATCAAGTTTCTAAGGGTTTGGTAGAACTCCCCTGTGAGTTCATTAGGGCCTTGTGCTTTTGATGATAGTTGTACATAGATTTCTCTGTTTTGTTTTTTCAGTTAATTTTTCTGATTGTATTTTCTACATGCTTTGGAATCTTTTAGAAAATTAACTCTCTCTAGAAATTTAACCACTTTATTCAATTTTTCAAATTATTTATGTTGAGTTTAGTAAACAAAATCTCTTATGACTTTAAATTTCCATGATTTCAAGATACTTTCCTTGTTATCCTCTATTATACCATACATTTATGTATCCACATTTTTTAGTTCATTTGCTAATAGTTCGTTTTCCCAAAGAAGAAATACTTCTATTTATCTCTTACTTAATTCATTTATTTCTACTTTTATGTTTATTATTTCATTTTGCTTTGCATAGGTTGATTTTGTTCTTTTCTTCTAACTTCCTAATTTACTACTCAGAGTACTAAATCTATACTTTTCTTCTGAGGATTTTATCTACATCCCATCAATTATGATATGTGTGGTTTTATTATCTTTATTTTCTAGATTTTAAAGATTTTAGATTGGATTTCCTCTTTGACATATGATTTTAAGAGATATTTTTTAATTTGATAAAGTTTTTAAAAAAATTTTTTCCCTTTTTAAAATTTTCAAGTTTTATTTCATTGTGATTAGTGCAATTTTGCTTGTGGTAATATATTTGATTGGTTTCTATTAACATTCCATAGCCACATGAAAAGAAGATATATTCTCTGTTTTCAGGCAACAATGTTTTATATATCAATTAGATCCACATTAATTATATTAACCAGGTCTTCTATAGATTTCCATATTTCTGTCCTCTTAATCTGTCTTGAACTGTGGAAGAAAATTCAAGTTTCTTACTCTAATGTGCTTCTATTTCTTCTGTTATTGTTGTTTTGTTCTAGGAATGTTGATGTTATGCTATTGATACATCACTGTTATATCTTCACTGTGAATGTTTCTATCTTTTATAAAGTGTTATTTTTAACTTGTTTAACATTAGAAATTGTTCTTTTTGACTCATATAAGGTTTATTTGACCTAAAGTAAACTTTACCTTACAGCATCAAGCTTACTTGTAATTTGCATTTGAAATAAATGTATTTACTATATTCCTACTTTCCTTCCTTTTGTTTTCCCTACTTTTATAAGGTTTATTATTTCTACTGTCAGTGCAACTAACATACAGTCTGTCTTGTCACCCTAATCCCCATATCTGTTTAGTCTCAATATAAATTTAATGCTCATGGCTAGTATTTTTGCTGTAGGTTTGTTAGACATCTCTTGGTTGACTGCTGTTTTTCTTCTAAACTATTCCTGAGGATGTCTCATGGAAACAATATTCCCTGAGTTGTACATGTTCAAAATTGTTTGCTATTGCCTTTGTACTTGAACATTGTTGTTGGCTATAAAATTCTTGAGTCACACTCTTTCTCTGAACATTTTGTAAATGTTGCTCCATTATCTTCTATAATAGCATTCAAATGTGTTATAGAATATTAATAGTTTAAGGTCACATTAATCTTTTTCTTCTACAAGCAATGTCTTTCTTGGCCACCGAAGGAATTCTTTCACTATCTTTGAATTTGACTTGGATATGTTTTTATGTTGATGGCTCTGGGGCAATTTCCATTAGACTTAGTATGCATTTTCAACATGTAAATTCATGTATTCTTTAATTTATGGAAATTCTCTTAATATATATCTTCAACCATTCATTTTGTCACATAATTTCCATTTTCTTTATTAACAACTCCAATTATGTCCATGCTTGATTTCCTTTGCCTATCTTCCATAGCTACCTACCATTTTCTCTCTAATCTTTTAAAACTCTTTTTAAATTTCTGTTTCATTTTGCTCACTTTTCTCACATCAATCCTCTCTCTAGGTTGTTGCTATGTTTTCATCATTATTTATTCTTTCTTGTTCTCCTGCCAATTTTACCTTGATTTCTACGGTGGTTTTATTTTTCTCTTCAATTTCTTTGAGCCTTTCCACTGTTCACCTACCATCTCTTTTCTGAATTCTTTTATTTTTGATTTGCACTCATCCTTCAGAGACACACGTATTTAAGGTTTGGTTTTGCCTTATTTTTAAATTTATGGCACAATGTTCAGTAACAATTTTTGTCTTTTTCATGGCCACACTGTTTTGTTTCATTATATTTTTTTCTCCTGAGCTTTTAGTTTCCCTCTTCATTTTGTCATTTTTTTCTTGAGATTTATTTTAAAGATCTTGGGCCGGTCCTTTTGTGTATCATATAGTGTTGAAACTGGTGAGTTTCTTCTGTACCAGCTATTCGCTGGAGGTTCATGTAGGGAAGGGTCCAGAGACATGTTCCAGACTAATAGCAATTTTTCCTATGATGGAGGGTTTTGTTGTATATTTATTTGCCTTGTACATTTCCTTAACCAATGGGCCTGGCAGCTGGGGTGGTTTTGTTAATGCAAACACGTTCTTCTCCACTGCAATGGAAACTGGTTGTCTGCTGAAACTGTGGCCTGTGTTTTTATGTGCTTGGCCCATCTCCTTTACTGCTCACAACCAAGTGGGTGTCAGAAAGCTCCTGCTCTCCATTGGGGCACCCAATTTGTCCTGCTATAAAAATGGAATTCAGACATCACACCTCACCCTGTGTCCCTCATCTTCAAAAATGGCTCTCTCATCATTGTACAGCTGCTTCATTTTTTCTCCACTCTCGTCCATCTCCACATCCTACTCTACAATGCCCACTGCTTTGGGCAGACGTTCTCTCTGTTAGAGGATCTGGTGCTTAGCAGTCTCCTGGTTTCACAAAACATGGTTGTTTATATTTTTGTTTTTCATTCACCTTGTTGTTTTGGGTAATTTCTGGGAAGAAGAAAGTATAATGTGGATTTACCACATTCAACTCAGAAGTCCTCTTCTAAATTCTTTAATTTTTAGTCTTAACTGAATATCTTCAAAGTGAATATATTTTATATGTTTAAGTATTGAGTTGGAAATACTAGGCAACAGCAATAGCCATCCGCTTTGTATCTGACACTGTACACACACATACAATTACTTTATTGTATACTCCTCAAAACAGCTCTGCAAGTTTGGTATTATTGTCTTCATTTTTCAAATGAAGAGCAGAGCCCCGATTTCAATCTGGATCTGTCTGATTCTGTAGCACATGATCTTTACCGCAAACCACACTCAAATAAATTCTTATTCTCCAAAGACAATTTTTAAATGTTTAATCATTGTAGAAACAAAACAACTCCTGATTAATTTGATTGTGGCATTATTTCTTTGTTTTGGAATCTAAGTTTCTTTAGTCTCCTCCAAATACTTTTTGAAACCACTGGTTACATATAAGAGAAAAACTTTTAGAACAGAAATGGTTACATGTTATTGAACAAGGACTGGACTTCCTACACTGTAAAACCACAAAGCCCAACATAACACAACCAATATGCTGTTTGGTTTTGTCCCCTAAGCAACTGAGCAAACACTACTATAAATTTGCCTGCCAATGGATTTCACAAAGATTAAGAATGTTGATACACTCCCTACCTAAAAAATAAACTTTGAATAAATATAACATAGATAACAAACAGACAAAAATTCAAGAGACAAACAATTTGAGAGTAAGATCACAAATGTTTCACTCTGGGCAGAACTGATTATAATTATTTCATGTACGTTTTGACCTTGCCTCATGTATGAAACTCCAGACACATTCAATATTTCAAACACAATTACAGATAGAAATTAGCAATTGCTACCATACTTTCTTGGCATTCAAAACAAAGAAAGCACTGCACAAATCTTTTCTTCTTTCAAAATAAGATTTTATGAAATGTTTTTAACAGACATCCTCTAAAGATAGCACTAAAGTAAAACGTAATAGAGCACTGTATTTCAAGTCAAGACCTATGTTTCATACCATTTCTACATTATTAGTAGTGCGAATTTGGACAAGTTACTTAACTCTCTGAGCTTCAATGTGTGCCCCTGTGTATAAAATTAACTTGGAAATACCTTTCCTCAGTGTTTCTCTACAGCTGATACTGTGTAAACTAGCATAGTTCCTAACACAATGCTCAGTAAGTTTGTATTGACTCTGAATAACATTATAAACAATTTCTTGTTTCTCTTTCTGTTGCATTAAGATCTAACATAATGATGGTAATAATACTCCAACAGTTTTTCTCAAGGGTACACCAACCTTGTACTTAGCTTTAGATATTAATGCTCCACTTATTTCTTCCTCAATCATTGGCCACAATAATAGAGGCAAGAGTTAACTTTAGAGTAGAGTCAGAAAGGTTTCTATACTATTTTAGTGTTTTAACAAAATAGATTATTTTACCAATGGAATTTTAAAAGTAAAAAAAGTATAGGCTAGGGAATAAAACAAACACGAATACCAGTTCTGGTCTTGCTACTAACTAGCTATAGCGAGTTGTTTAGTATCTCTGAGCCTCAGTTTTCTGAAGATTATGATTATGACAGATTGGTTAGCATTAAATGGGGTAAAGTGTGTATTATAAAAGAATGTATATCGTAGACGTTCGATAAAAGTGAGCTCCTTCCTCATAAAAACTCAAAAAGTCTTCACAGTTCCTATTGTGCTTACAACCAACGTATGTGTCCATTCACCCCCAAGATCTAGCCAGATTAGCCTATAGTAGTAGTTAATGTGTAAGTATTAGTTTTCTATTAGACGGTATTGCGTAGCTTGCAGAGACAGTGTGTTTTATTGGGTTACACAATTTGAGAATTCAGTTTCTTCAACCTCTAATCCCAAAAGCCTACAAATTAGTCCAACAATAAATG
>RJWJ010010527.1:0-46761 GCA_004363605.1 Indri indri | reverse complement strand
GTGGCTCATTCTTAAGGAAGCACCAATTTTCAATAAGTTCTAATCTCCTCCCTGTTCGATGTGTCTTCAATATCTATGTCAGTTCAAATGGCCCTAGTTCAATTTTTTCATAATACAGTTTCAATTTCAAAGGTACCTATTTCCTTGCTTTCATTTCTATCTACCCAGTGTGTGATATGAACAAACTATCTGGGCAAAGCTTTGGAGCTGCCTGGCCTCTGCTACCTTCCAGAGACTTCTACGTTGGTGTTGCTCGGCTCCATAGCCCCATCCTTGAGCTGCCCAAGTTCATGGGCGGTAGGAGAATGGCAAGAGGCTGACGCAAAGGAGAGTTGATCAGGAAAGGCTCAAAGCTGCTTGGGAAAAAGAGATGGATGACGTGAGAGAAAGGGGCGAGAGAGGGTCTTTAGGAAGAAGCAGAGAAAGGAGATTTGGGGAGAGCCGTCGCCTCTGTGAGAATTTGGGAAAAGAAATGTGTAAAGAGGAAAGCTAGCGCATGTTACGGAGTGTGACTCAATCTGTGCCACCCCTCTCAGTCCTCGTGGAGGTGCCTCTCGTTGCTCCTCAAGGGCTGTGGAGTTGGGTTTGTTTAATGGGGTGCACCATGGCCCAGAGCCAGTCCCTGCTTGGCCATAATTGGTTACCTGGGTCTATCTGGCAAAGCGGAGGTGGGATCACCGGAGCCTGGGAGGGCTCCTTGCTTTTCAAATGATCAGCTCTCCTTCTAACAGGGAGTTCTTAAGATACAGTGTCATAGGCCTCTTTGAAAAGTTTTAGAAAGCTGTGAATCTATTCCTCGGAACAATGCAGGTGAGCAAATACACACGAAATTTTGCCAGGAGTTTTCAGAGGATCCTTGAACCCCAGAGGCCCAAGCTTGGCCCCTGTGTCAAGGATGCTGGGGAGGGTTCTGCCCAAAGCTGTGGTCCCAGCCACCTGCAAATCAACTCAGACTGAAAATCTGCCACGTCAGTGAGCAAATTAGTCTCCAAGAGTGCCTTATGGAGACAGCTATGAACATAAACCCTGAGTATGTTAGAGCCTTGGTCTCTCCTGCCTGACAACGAGAGGAACACTTAGGAGTTTGGTGTGAGTCTCTGACACAAAAATCTCATGATGAGAGTCTGTCTCTGAAATCCCAGCAGAGACCCTTAGTGGGAACACTTGCAGCCCCTTCCTTCGCCAGGTGTGCCGAGGGCTGTTGTGCTTTTAGGAGGCAGCCGTCCAGGACTGGGAACGGGCAGGCTAGAAAAATCTGAGCCCCAGTGAGGGGCCCCAGGTGGAAGATGAAGAAAAATGAGGATGTAAATCCTTGGTGTCTGGGAGTAGCCTGAAGACTGGATGCTAAAGCAGTGTTGAAAAGATGTAACAGGAGACCAAGGGGGGTTTCCTCCCGTTGTCTCAGACCAGCGGCCAGCAGCCCGAAGCTGGGGAGATTTCTGCGCCACCGCGGGGGGCAGGGTGAGCAGGGAGGCAGCACCTGTCCTCAGGCCCAAGGAGGTGCCGGAACTGGTCATCGTTACTGCCCTTCCACTCACCGACGGCTCACACGAACACAATGAGGGGGGAGGCCCTGGCCTTGCACGGAGTAGAGTATGATTCTCCTCCTTCCTCTCTTCTCCTTCTTTCTCTTCTCTTTTTACTTCTTCTAGTCTTCCTCCTCCTCCTCCTTTTTTTTTTGAAGCTATGCTAACCTCATTGGGAAGGGGAGGGGGGTTCTTATTTCTGAAGCTAAGCAAGGGGATTGTAAGATAGTCACGGGTTGTCTTAGTTTGAGCTCCCTCAGAAGCAGGCCCTGAGAGAAGGAGTTTACTGCTATTGGCTCATTTGGGAGGGAATTCTGGGCAACACAGGTAGGAGAAACGGGGAAGTGAGACGGGACAGCAGGCAGCCTCTAAAGGAGTATATGGCAAAGTGAGATGTCACCATAGGCAGCTGGAACTTAATCCCACAGGGCTCTCCGAGAGTCAAGAGAGACCATGCCCTCAGAGATGCTCCTCGCAGGGGCTGGGAGGTTTATTCAGCATTGATTGCAGGCTGGTCTTGGAGGGTGTTAATTTCCTGGTTAATTTCAGCCGGCTGCTTGCAGGGGCAAGGTGGGCTCCGGTTCTCAGAGAAGGCCCTCAGGCAAAGAGGCAAAGAGATACAGGTGCCGGCAATCTGACGTCAGGTGGATGCATTCTTTGATTTTATTCCTAACAAGTTAAAAAACAAAACAAAACAAAACAGATCTATGGTGTTAGAAGCCAAGACAATGGCTACCTTGCGAGGGGTAATGACGATGGGCAGGTTTCTAAGATTTTGATCTTGTTTTGTTTCTTGATCTGAATGGAGTTTATACAGATGTGTTCATTTTATGCAAATTCATTGAACTGTACACTCGTGATATGTGTACTTTTCTATATTTCTCTTATATTTATGTAGTTATAAAAATAAAAATTTTAAACAAAAATACTAAGCCTTATTTCTTGGAATGAGTTTTTTTCTAGTGACTGAAAGTGGCTGAAAAGTTCCGGAATTGGACCAAGATGTCACCAAGGGAGCCGTAATCCAAAGAAAAGTGAGAATTCAGCCCAGCAGAGATGGGGGTGGCAAAACCCAGACTGTGGATCCAAACACGACAAAGGACCTGTCACTTAAAAAAGAAAAAAAAAACTGGAAGACTCAAGAACAAAGAAAGGACGTGGATAGGAAGAAGTCAATTTTGAGATTACTTCCCACACCTGCCTTGCCCAATAAACTGCAATTTCTGAAAAAACCAGTTGCAAGTGTTTGGCAGCACCTTTGCCAAGATGCAAGATGGTCCTCTGAGAAAGGATTCCAGATGAGCAGGATGTCTTCCCGATAACTCTCTTGTCTCCAGGCTCCGGGGGGACCAGGCAGGAGCTGGCAGTGATGCAGCCCAACATGTACGAGAAACCCATTCGCTTCTCTGAACTCCCCACAAAGTGTTGTGATTAACCACGCTGCGGTCCAATTAGACCAAATAAAAGCAACATGTTAAAAGAATAGCAGTAGGAGGTAATGTGCATATCATTAACGAACAAGCTACAAATGTGAGTCTTGGTGCGCCCAACAGAGACGTGCTACATGGAATTAATATGAAGGCCGAGTCTGCTGGTTTGAGGTTTCATCGTTGTGAGTTTGCCGAGGGTTGGGGAGCCAGGTAGATATTAGTAAGAATGCAATTCAAGCTAATTTTTCTAGGGCTTCCTATGTGCCAGGCACTGTGTTAAGTGCTTTGCATGCAATACCAATGAAGGGGGTTGTATTAATCCCATTTTATACTGAAGAAACTGAGGTCTTAAGTGATTAGGAGAATTGATAAAGGTTAAATAGGTAACTAGTGGCTGCATCTGCCTAAATCCAAAGTCCACCTGATTCTTCTTTTTATTTTTAAAAACTGATGTATAATTTACATAAAGGAAGGTACACACATCTTAAGTGTAAGGAATCATTATTTATGTGCACATCACTGCAATCACCACCTAGGTCAAGTTCTGGAACATCCCCATCGTTCTAGAAGGTTCCCTTGTGCCCCTTCCCGATCACTATCACCCCCAAAGAAAATACTATTCTGATTTCTCTCGCCGTAGATTAGTGTTGCCTATTCTTCAATGTCATAGGTGGCAGCGTATGTGTGTGCTATTGTGTATCCAGCCCCTTTCACTCAACATGTTTTTGAGATTTGCCATGTGCATACTGTCTGAATCAGTAGTTTATTCATTTTTCGTTGCTGAGTAGTATTCCATTGTAGAAACATACTGCCCTTGGTAGATTTGTTCAGTTGACAGATATCTGGGCTGTTTCTAATTTGGCCAGGCGCTTTCAACCACCCATATATCCCTGCAGATTGATGAAGGCGGCCGGGTTAGTTGTAATGAGGGGGGCACTTACATGCAGAAAAGTAAGGTTTCAGAGGGCATGACTGTGAGCAATCAAGCTAAGGAACAGTGGAAGCTGAAGTGGACCCTCTTCCTCTCGGATTTCTGCGTGGCTCCCTCACTGTGCCCATTCAGGTCTCTGCTCACACGTCACATCCTGCATAAGACAGCGCCTCCCACCAGATTAAATGACAGCACGGGGGTGCAATCCGCACCATCCAAACTGCGGGAAATTCTGGAGGGCAAATCGCCTGGTCCTTTCAACAAAAACCTGCAAGGAACAAAAACAATGAAAGAAAATGGATGGGAACCTGAAGACTAAAAGAGATTTGTTTGAATCTGAGTCTAACTAAGGTTCATAGCAAGGAAACAAACAAAATATGTAAAACAATGAGGAGGTGTGAACACTGATGGACTCGTAGGGCAGATTAAGGAATCGTGGTTACTTTTTAACTGTGATGATGGCATTGAGCTCATGTTTTATAAAAATGCTATCTTTTAGACTTGAAATAAATGACGCCTCTCCACCTCACAGCCAATCCTCCTTACCTTGTGTAGAGGAGGAAGGATTTCTTTCCTTACCCATCTCTAGGTTTATGGCTGAGGTCCCTGTTAAAAAAAGACAGATTAACAAGAGAAAAGCATGCAAATTTATTTAACATAAGTTTTATATGACATGGGAGCCTTCAGAAACGAAGACCTCAAAGAGACGGAGAAAGGTGTTTTTATGCTAAGTTCGATGACCAGGCGGATAGCTGTGGAGCAGCGGACAAAGGGGTGTGATCCAACGGTAATAAACCAGGGGCAGTTAGCAAGGCCTGTTTGTTCAGATTCTTCTCCGCGTCCCTGTGTCTGGGACTTTCCTTCCCTCTGGCTATAGGCTGGGCACTGCTCATGCGAGGCTCTCATGACCTACTTCAGAGGCAGGTAAGAGAATTCTTTCACGGCCCGCTTCAGGGGAGAAGGACAGGGGAAGGGCGGAGAGGCCTTCCTGCTTCTGCAATTTTCTCAAATGCCGAGGTGCCACATTCTGGAGTAGCATGTCCTAAATCCCATCATCTGCCTGATGCAGCTAGCACCTATCTCTCCCTGACATTTTCCCTTTTTGATTTTCTGTATAGAAGCTTTATAAAGTCAAGGCCTTTGTCTTCCCGGCAGTCCATTCCAGCACCTTGTACAGCACCCGGCACATAGAAGGTTCCCAATAAATCTTTGTTGAATGCATGCATGAAATGTTTGAGCACGTTCGCCTGCAAGTGAAATGCTAAGGAATTGAGAAAAAAGAGGGAAATGATGAAGCCTGGGGAGACACAGTTTCTGAAATCAGACTTTTTGCAGTGCAAAGGGCTGGCTGTGAAAGACAGCTTTGTTAGAACTGTTTATGAAACTGTTTTCTGTGCTAGACCATAGAAGAGACAGAAATCGACCTCCCGAGCTTCTGTCGTGGGCTGTTACGTTTACCTGCGTTACCTGGGGCACGTTCCTCAACCTGTCTGAGCCTCAGTTTCATCTACCCTAAAAGAGGGTCGATCATACAACCACTCACAGGGGTTTTGAGAGAAGCAAATGAAGGGGGTTAATGTGGGCCCAGGCCCAAGGAACTGCATTCTACAAGCTCCCTCTTCCCCCATCCCCAGCCCAGGTAATTCCCAAACTGGTGTCCCTGGGATGACCCTTAGAGAAACCACGCTGATCTGAGTCACTTGATATATGGCAGGGAAGATTCTAAAGTTGTGCCGAAGACAAAAATTATGAATAGTCAAATTGCCCTTGAAAATTCTTTGGGAAGGGACCTCATTGGAGAGGACAACCATCTCTGCACAAGTTCAACACAGACAGTGTTTTCTTCAGTGCCGGGACAGACCTCGGGGTCTTCACTGGGCCCCAGAGGAATGGAGGGACACACGGGCTCACACGCATGACTGGAAGATGCCTTCGCCGAGGGAGGGTGGGGAGGAACTGGGCCTGGCTGGGGAACACCGAGCACCTGGCACAGCCGGGGTTTGAATCCAGGCCATCTGGCCCCAGAGGAGGGGTCCTCAACCCCTCTGTGGCATGGCCTCTAGGGGAACAGGACCTCAAGGGACAGGGCAGTATTGGGTTAAAGCAGCATTAGGACAGTCGGTCTGGACACAGCACACTTGCTGAAGTGTGCGACGCAGGGGAGATGGCCACAGAAACCACGGAGAGGGGAAGGGTCATCGCTGGTCCCACAGGGCGGGACTAGGGCAGGTCAGCCCTGGTTAGCAATTCACTTGCCCGCTAATCCTTGACTCGAGTTGCTTCGAGTTTTCTCCTCTGTGAGTTTCTTTCCTTCTCCTTGGTTGCAGGCATTAAGAGGCGGTGGAATAGCCCAAAACAAGACCCTGGGGTAAGGAAAAGGCCTGGATTATCCCCAACTCCAACATCCACAGGGGCTGCCAAGGGGCTGAGGGGACTTGCCCGGACACGCCCACGCACCCTTTGAGGCTTGTGAAGAGGATGCAGGATTCCTGGCTGCCTTCCAATCTCTTCAACCACTTCCCCTCCTGCTTCTCTCCCACTATTAAATTTAGGTCTCTTTCCAGAATGTTCTAAGCCTTTTAAACGGCAGCAGCACTCTCCCTTCCTGCTTTGGCTGTTACCTCTGAGAAACCGGGAATGAATTGCCAAGTAATTGCAAAGGCTTTGAGCCTGGACTCTGAGTCCGGGATCCTTCCAGGCCCCCACTTGGATGAGTCACAGCTCCCAGGAAGGACCCCTCCCTCCCAAGACCCCCGCGCTGCTCCAGATGTGGCCGTAAAAGCCGGCATCAGCATTTCTGTGTTTGCCTCTTGCCTGACCACCCCACACCCCATCCCGCCGTCCTCTGCAGCACTTCTCCCTGACTTAGTTCACTCGCTCGGTCAGTCTCTGTCGAAGACAGGGCTCATTCCCAGGCAGGATGATCAGATCTAAGAGTGTCCAACAGCTGTCTTTGCCCGAGGGCATCCTCTGGCTGCCCAAGTGGCCCAGCCCCTGGCACAGGACAGGCCAGAAGTTCCAGGGTGTTTCCCCCTCCAGCCCCAGCAGCCCTCGATGGGGGTGGCACACACACCCCCAGCTCCTCTGGCTCCCCTTGGGGATAGCTCTAAGGTGTGCTCCACACCCACACCCTGCACCTCAGTTCCCCACCCACTCACAGACACACCCTGTGTGGCTTCCTTCCCTTCCCTGTCTCACTTCCCCTCCTCTACTGGGTCACCTCCCGAGTGAACCACTCGCACGGACATCTGTGGCAGTGGGAACTCAACCCCAGAGCACCTATCTGATGCCCAACAGGCATTCATGGTACCCCCAGTACCTAGGCAATGGAGGCACGACAGCAAACGACAAGCCTGACCCCAGTCATCGCAGAGGTCAGGGTCTAACAGCTAACAGTGCTGTTGAAGCACTATTAGCAAATTTGCTAATTCACTCAAAAAATATTTGAGTTCCTACCATGTGGTAAGCAGTGTGCCAGGCTCTGTTGATACAGGAATGGGCAAATTAGACGAGGACCCTTCCTTTACTGGGGCATATATGCTAGCGAAAAAATTGAATGACTAAGAAAAAAAAATGTCATTTACAAGTGTCATGCAGAGGGTGATGCGCCTTTAAATTAGGGGCCCCGGGAGAGTCGTGTTTAGACTGAGCTATGAAGCATAAGAAGGAGGCGAGTAGATGAAGATGAGACAGAGGAGATCACAGGTAGAGGATTACAAGAGCAAAAGCACAGAAGTGGGGAACTTTCTCAGAGTGCTACCGCTGGAGTGGTTTCCTGGAAGCCGGGCAGTGTCAAAGGGCAGTGCCTGGTACAGAGTGAAGGCTTAACCAGGGGAGCCAACCTGGTGTGGGGATTAGGGGAGGCTTCCCTGAGAAAGTAAGAGAGGGACATAAATCCAAAGGATCAGAAGAAGTAACAGAGGTTTAGGAAGAGAAAGAGATTTCCATGCAGCGAGAACAGCATGTGCAAAGGCCCTGGGGCTGGAGATGGCCCAGGACATTCAGTACAGCTAAATAGGAATCAGTGGTGGGTGGCTGAAGACGAGGCTGGAGGGGTAGTATGATTGATTATATTATTGTTCAGCAAACATTCACTCTTCTCCCTGTTCCTTTAGGGAAGAGGACACTTCCCCTGCCCCACTGACTTGTGGCTTGCCCTTGTGACTTGCTTGAGTCCATGGAGTATGAACAACCACAGCATGAGCAGAGATGTTAAGTGTGCAGCTGCACTTGGCCTCCAGCAATCCTGCTGCTCACCATGAAAAGAACATGTTCTGTCCGGTTAGCCGGTGGAACAGAGCAAGCCTGATCCTCAGCTTGGAGCTAACTAAACCTCACAGTCCACATTGAGAACCGATACTTATTTTAAGCCACCAAATTTTGAAGTTGTTTGCTACACAGCGTCATTGTGGTAATCGCAGACAAATACAAGTGGGTGAGGGACATGCATTGAGGCCACCAAGAGGTTATGCAGGAAGTCCTTGCACCCTGCTCAGGTTGGTTAGGGGGCCACTTCTCTGCCGTTGTGCTGCAAAGATGATGTGTTGCCCATGTATGAATGATGCGTGGGAGGCTGAAACGTTGCTTTTTTGGTGAGAGAGAGAAGCCAGGTTGCTGAGAATAAGCCTTCACATGACATAAATCCTAAGCTTGTCCTTCCTCCTCAGTCCCTGGAGAGTCCCAGGAGTGTCTGTGTCTGTGCATGGTCTAGGATGTTCGGTGGGAGGTCTGATCAGTCTCTCTTCCCCAGGATGTACTCCCTGCGGGCAAAGATTTAAGGGTGGACGTAAGTGAAGGTACACATCCTCACAGAAATGGAGAGAGAAGCAGCTAAACGGAAGCATACAAAACTCAGGGGATAAAATGTTACGCCTCTCAAAGTGACAGGAAGGCTGACCACCGTCTGGGCCCCTCCCAAAGGGCCTGCTGCTTCTTGGGATGCAAAGTCCAGCAGGATTGGCAGTTTTGGAATGAGAGTGCTTGCTCTTCAAGGGAATTACAGGGCGGAACAGGACCCTGCAGTGTGGGGAGGAAGCTGGGGAAGAGAGAGGGTCGCTCGGGTGTGATCAGATGAGTCGCTATCTGGTCATTGAAGACCACACGGACAAAGTCAGCCTAGGTCTGGAGTGGCAGCTGGGTGGCAGAGGGGGCGTTCAAAAGCCAGGACTGCTGTGAGGACATTTAGGGGAAAGTTACAGCCTTGCCTCATCAGCTCTTGGAATAACTAGATTTCCATCATTATCTTAGAAAAATGCTTCTGGAGTGAACTGATAGCAATTGAAATAGTAGAAGCTTCAAGTTTTTGTCAAAATCCTGCTTTCATTACAGCTCTGAGTGATGGATCTAGAGCTGATTCGTGGAGCTTAATGATCCTGTGAAGTCACACTTGGCCCTTCACGGCCAGGAGAGAGACAGAAAGACAGAGACAGACAGACGGCGGGGGGGCGGGGAGGGCGGACAGGTAGAAGATATAATTTCTCTACTCGATTTGGATGAAAAATCTCCTTCTCCCTCCAACACATGCAGGGGCAGAAGTCCTCCCCCAGGGGAGGTACTGTGGCCTGACTCTCACTTTGGGAAAATTCTTCTGCTGCCGTTGAACCAGAGCATGTTTTTATCTCCAAAGACTGGGCCCCTGTTTTATGTCTCCAGGGCAACCCCCTTGGAGGTTGGTCCCCTCGGACTCACCGTGATAACCCAAGTGCCACCCCTTTCTCTGTCTTCACGGGAGAACCAGACTCCCGAGGCACGGACACTCAGGGGCTCAGAGAAGTTGCGTGGCCTCATGTGCTCAGCTCTGCAGAGCATGAATCCATCGCTCTTCCTTTTATTCAAGCACCAGATGCTTATCGATTGCCTACCATCCTGGGCCATCACTGGAACTACAAGGTGAATGCACAGCCTGACAGGTGAGAACAACACCTCCCTACATTTTTGAGGCCACGGCACATAGTGAAAATGATAATTTTAGATGGCGTAACTCTGAGCTGCAGCCAGGCTCATAGAGCCTCTGTTCTCTTCTCTATTCACCAGACACCCTCTCCTGTTTTCCTTGCTTTGTACGAACCACATACAAGTTGGATTCCCAAAAGAGGGCGTGGGGGCTATTAATGTGCTACAATCTATATTGGTGGCGAATATGTTAATATTGAAAAATTTGAAATAATCTGAATGCCCATCTTAACAGAGCAGATCCTGAGACAAAGACCGAGTGTAACTGTTACCTGGGGCGAGGTGTAGGCAGCCCCAGGAGGGACAGGAGACGTGAAACAGAGAAGGGCAGGTAGCCAGTCAAGGCGTGTTATTAAGCCAAGTACCACGCGGATGACAGGAGCGCATTCCCATGGAGAAGCCTGGGACACCATATAGAGCACGCACCGGAGTTGCCCCACCCAGTGGGCAAGGGAGCTGGGTATTTATGCACCAACACCCCGCAGGCATCGGTGAAGAGCTGCCCCTGGCAGGCGTTCATCCTCCAGCACTTGCTCCTGCTGAATTCACAGGCAGCCTGGCATTCTGCGGTTCCAGAACAAGACTTCAGACCTAGAAGTGCAGAGCTGCCAGTGGAATTTGGCTAGAGCACACAGGAATGTCAGCGAGAGGGGTGGGGCACAGGCGGAGCCTGCTGGATGCATCTGTGGGGGCTTAGCAGCATGTTTCACAACACGTCCTTTCACGCCAAAGACAGTGTGGAGCTGTATTCATTGACATGGAAGTGCTCAGCTACATATTGTCGAGCGCACAAAAGCAGCTAAGAGGTAGAGCATGTGGACAGCTGATTTCTGTGTGTGTACGTGCGTCACACACGTGGAAGGCAAGGCCGGGACGAGGGTGAGTCAGAGGAGGCACTTGCTTCAGAGGCAAATTCTAAGCAAGTGTCTAAAAGCTCAGTAATCAAGATAAATGATATTTCAACTCAATCTTTAGAAGGTATCAACATTAATGCAAAAGTGCCATGATGAACAAAGTCGAGAGCTGACCTTGTGTTTGCACAACTTGGCCTCATTCACCTCATCCTAATCCCAGCCCTGTTGGATTCTGTCTCCTTAAAGTTTTGACTGTTTGAGGAAGAGAGAGACAGAGAGAGAGAGAGAGACTCTGGTTTTTTCCTCTTTCGGCCCTCCAACCTCTTGCTAGGGCCTCCCTTGGCCAATTGCAGCCGCAGCTGACATTGGAGCCTGCAGGGGACAGCGTCCCCTCTTCTCCTCCCTCCCCCCAACCACACACAGGCAGAGCAGAGCAGCTGAGGGGCGAGGACCAGCACCGTTCCCTCGGGAACCTACAATCATTTACAGGCAAAAAGAATTGGTTCCAGGGCAGGCCAACAAAAGCCCTAGCAACTGAGACATTGTCTTGCAGACTCAGGCCGGCAGTGGCCAGTGAACTGCACGTGTGATTTCACAGTCCTCCTGGGTGACAACCTTGGGTCAGGCTGACCTGGCCAGGCTCCGGTTGGAGGACCAAGAGCACAGAGCCGAACACCAAGTAATCAAAGCCAGCTTGTTGAAACCAAGCCACTCTGACCCCTGTCTCCCAGAGAATTGGGCCGCAGCCAAGAGCTTCCCCACCCCAGCCTTCTCAGGGAGTCTGCGTGCTGCAGGCCTGTGCAGCCAGACCCTTTCCAAGCAGCCCGATTCCTGGACCAAGGACCTGGTTTATGCATCCTTCTCCTTGTAGCTCAACTTTCGGGTGTTGTGCTGACCACTTACACCTATGGAAAGATGGAGACCAGTGAGTTCTCTCAGGTCTTTGCAGGGCAGTGATCAGAGAGACCAAAGCAGCTTGGGGAGGAGGCGCAAAAAGTAAAGGACAGGAGGAAATTCTCTTTCCTTCGAAGATTATTTTGATCCTGACCAGCATTTTTTTTGGAGGGGGGAGGGAAATGTTGGCCCATGCCAGTGTGAATAATGTTTCCATCTTGACTGAGTCATTTAGCCAAAGCATTAATTTCACCGCCAGCATTCAGACTGACACACACGACCTTTAGTTTTCTTCCACGGAAAAGTAATGCACAATGGCTTGTGTCGGGTCCCAGGCAGCTGGCAACGGTGGGCTTTCTTTGTCTTGCTTTTCACGGTGGTTTCCATTCCCCTGCACCTGATGTGCCTGTGATGAACACGTGAGGGTGTTGCAGAGGCAGAAAGGAAGAGAAAGGAGGGGGATTTCGCAATATTCCACAGTAAGCATCAGCACCTTGTTAAAAACAGAACAAATCTGAGAAGCGCATCATTCCCCGGACCCTGTAGTCCAGTGGGGTGGAAGACGGAGGATTTGATCTACACGTTTCCATCATGCTTCAGGCGTGGCACATTGGCAGTCACGGGGGCCGCTGCATGACCTCTGAGTTGGATCCCTAACTCCACCAACTACCTGTGCTGGGTATCTTTGGACAAGTGACTTAACCTCTCTGAGACTCAGTTTCTTCAATCATAAAATGAAATACAGTAGTACCTACCACTACCACATAGTGCTGCTGTGGCGGCCGAATGAGACCAGCCTTTGGTCACAGTATCTGAAAAAGAGTAAGCGCTTAGTAGATGCTATCTTTTATTATAATATTACTCATGGAAAAGGCCAGTCCGGAAACTCCACATTAAACGTCTGCTCTATTATCTCCACGGCTTCTCCAGCAAGCCCATAACTCTGAGTCTTGTTAAAACACTTGCAGTAAATGTTTACAAGTTTGATCTATGCGTTGCATGTCACAACCCAAGAAGGATGCAGGGACAGCTGGAGACAATAACTCTGTATCTGAAATCCCAGCAGCCCGCTTTGCCACTCTTGACTCGGATCAGTTCCCCCTCTCTGCACGGACCCTAACCTGTGCCCTTCATGACAGTGTTCCACAGAGGAAAGGACATGGTAGGTGTTGAATAACTGGCATCCGTCGTGTTTGGATGCAGACTCTGAAGCAGAGCTGCGAGGGCCAGTACTTTATTGGGGGGGGTGAACCCGGAAGCCCTGGCAGGCAGTGGGGAAGTAGTGGGGGCAGGAAAGGCAGTCAGAGCAGGCGCGTTGGTGAGCAGGTCACCACCGTGGGCACCTGGGCTCGCCCTGCTGGTGACCTCTGGGAGACGCTGTGGGACATGCCACAGAGTCGTCTTACCCAAGGAGTGAGGAAGCTGGGGACTTAGCCACCCACCCCTGTCAATCATTGGCTGAGAGCTGCTCCCAGGGCCATGTGTCCTGTGCATGAGTCGAAGGTGGCCAGAGAGAAAGGTGCCTGTGGCTGGAAGCCATCGGGTATAGGAAAGCTGGTCCCTGTGACACATGGGCAAGGCACTGACAGCTTTGGCGACACCATCCTCAGGTTGCTCAAGCTTTAGCTAATCCTTAGCATTTGACTCAGGGTGTGTATTGCGTGTTTAATTGATGCCCAGTCTGATGGGATGATTTTGTGTCACTGTAATGCCCCAGCAGCGTGGGTCTTGGTCTCAGGGCCAGTGTGATTTCCAGCCCTCTGGGCACAGGTTCTGCTAACAAATCTGCCTCTGATGAATGGTCTTTTCTTGAAGGGAGCCACAGAGACAGAGTGCCAGTGCTCACTCCCTCTTTGAGACTTCTAAAGAATGAGCCAATGTCTGGTGTTTTGGGTTTCAATTAGTCCTCTTTTGAGTTCACCGGACCACAGCTTTTGGTCAAGGAGACATAGAGCTGGGGTGACAACCAGAGAACAAAGCAATGAGATGAAGTCTGCTGACATGGGGCACCATGACAGTAGTCTCCAAGACCGTGCTCCAGGCCTTTCTGTGTTTCCTGGTTCTTCTAACTTAATAATAGCCAGCATTCATTGACCTGCTTCTACATGCCAGCCACTGAGCCAAGCACCTCTCATGTTTATTACGTCAAGAGGTGAGTGGTATCATCCCTGTTTCATAGATGAGGAAATATAGGCACAGAAAAATTAAGTATTTTGCCTAAGTTCATAGAATCGATAAGTGACCATACAGTTGAATCCAGGTCTCTCTGACTCCAGAACCCATAGTTTTAACCAATAGTCTATATTTTACTTGTTGTATAGGTTTTCTTTTCAACCCTGAAGTGTTATGTCCAGAGGTGTGGTGGTAAACTGGCTCCCTGAGGGTGGGTGGGAGTGGGAATAGCCTTGATTTGTAGCATCTGCCAATTTCTGTGGTGTAAATACTCCCACCATGACCAATTTCAAGCTACCAAGGGTTTTACAACTGGCTTATGAAATTCCTGAATGTTTCACAGTGGGCCCTCGCGAGCCAGTATGAAGCAGCTCCAGCATACCCCTGGTGATACCACACTCCCAGAGGTCTTAATTATCAACGTTTCTAGAAAATACTGTTGGAATAATTTATTTCTTAACCATTGCATTCCTTGAGTCTTGCCCTAGAGCTCTAGGATTATAAATGAGACCTTGGCATTCATTCGCTCAACAAATAGGAGGTGTCTACGAGGCATGAGGGGTGATTGAGGCAGTTCCCCAGAGGCAGACCCAGAGGCGAGGATATGAGTGATATGTCAGGAAGGGCTGCAGGGAAATACGAGATGAAGAAGGGAAGGGAACATGTAAGGGTGTGTACTGGGCTAAGTTCCATGAAGGGTACTGTGGACTCAGTCCTGCAGGGGAATTCTGGAAACAGAGTGGGCTGCACTCAAGGTGTCCTGATGAGGGGTGACATGATGGAGCATTTAGACTTGCTGCTCTCACCATCAGTCATTGGTTAAGGGAAACACAGAGTTTCAGGCACCATCAGCACTCGGCTGGTGCAGCAAAGCAGGCTCCAGCCAGCTGACGGCAGCCCTTGACATAGAACCACAGGCGCAGCCCAGGGTGGGGGGTGGGGCGGAGCACACCAGGACCTGGGGTGCACAGAGACGGCAAAGGGATCTGAGGGGTCAGGTGCAGAGCTCTGAGAGCATCTGCTTCGGTCATTCATTCAAGCAGTGTTTACTGAGAGCCCCTATGTGCCAGGCACTGTCCTAGGTTCAGAGGATACAAGGATGAGCACAAACAGCCAGGGTCTCTGTTCTCAAGGAGCATGAGGTCTGGGGTGGGGGGTGCATCCTGAGCAAGCCAGATGACAAACAGATCATTACAAATTGGGACACGGGGCATAAGAACAACTCTGGGGTCATGGGAGAGCAAAGAAGACAGAAGTTGGATTGGGAGGTTGCGAATGCACCCCTCATAGTTTGGCAGGGAAAACCCTGGCCTTCACCGAGGGTCTCAAAAGAGTGTGCAGGTGCATAGTTAGTCTTCGCTGGTCCTTGAGTTCTCTCGGATACTAGAAGGCCTGTGGCAAAACACAAGTACGCCAAGACCACAGATGATTTGTGGTGATTAAAGCCTCGTGGATACCCAAATCAACAATCCAAACTGACGTTATAAGTGTGCCTAACAAAGCCCTATACACCACTCTAGTCATTAATAACTACTCAGTGCATGTTTATTCATGAAGATCTTGGGACGTCCACACTTTGGATTATTATGAAGCCTATAGGCTCTAGAGTCAGACTGTCTGAGTTCAAGACTGGTTGAATCACCTAATTAGCTGTATATCCTTGGGCAAATAGCTTAATCTCTCTGTGCCTTAGTTTCTCCATCTGTAGAATGGGTGAATAGTATTTATCTCAGGTTCTTTTGTGAAGACTAAATGGAAATGAGATGATGTATGCAAACTGCTTAGCATGATCTCTGGGCATATTTGAAGCACTTCATAAAAGATAGCTATTATTGATATTATTGAATATTATATATTATATGTTGTATTTGACATGAATGGATGTCCCTGATATATTTTTAAGTGAAAAAAAATGGGTTTATGCATAAAATAGTTTGACTACATGTTCTAAAACTTTGGTCTCTCTTTATACCCTTAAAATTACGGAACCCCAAAGAGCTTTTTTTTTTTAAATGTATATTTAAAATATATTTATTAATTCATTAGAATAATAATAAATCCTTATATGTTAACTTATATATTTTTATGACAAATCATTATATTTTCCAAAAAATTAGTAAGATAAAGTTGTATTGCTTTACATTTTTGCCAATCTTTCCAATGTCTGTCTTAATTGAACACAGGCAGATTCTCATATATGTTCTGCATGTTGTGATGTATTGTTTTGGTTGAAGTATATGAAAAAAATCCAGCTTCACACAGTTGGAAAAAGAAGGAGAATTTTAATACTCTCTTCAGATAACTGGGGATATTCTTCTTTGATACTACACCAAAACTCAGTAAGTGGTTGTTTTTTTAATGGTTAGTCGCAGTATGAAACATGAAACCACTTCAGTGAACTTTTGTACTCTATCATATTAAAACCAATTGGTCTATGCTATATTTTAAATGGATCTTTTACCCATGTGTGATTTTTGTTATGTTGTGCATCACTCATTTGGAAAATATCGGTTCGTGGAGTCATGCAGATCTTTCCATTATTGTTCTATTTCATTATGCAATATCAAAAGGTCCCATGTGTTAATATCAATACTAATCCTATCAGAAAATCTTTGAACATGGGGAAGCTGTCCAGCACATAGTGGAGGATCCAAGTTTTCCAAAATTCTCATTTGTGTTTGAAAGCTCAGATTTTTTATTGGCAGCAAATACTGTCAACTATTTTGCTTGAAATGACAGGCCAACTTTGCTAACTTTTAAGAAATTGTCTCTCAACACAGTATTCCCGAAAAAAGAAAAAGAAAAAAGAAATTGCCTGCCAGATTCTCAAGAAAAAATCACCAAAGTTTGTCGGACAGTCATGCTTGCAGGGAAAAATGGTGTTCCATGAAAAGATGTGGCTAGTTCCCAGCGGGCAATGCAAGTCACATAAATGCTTTTCCTTGGGACAGCCACCACACATCAATATGCAGCAGCAGTGCTTTACGTACATGTCCCCCCTCACTGCAAAGCATATTGAAAAGATGTGTGCTCAAGGGCAGAGATTTAATAAAATTAATAATTTGTGTTGCTTTATCAAGGACAGACTTCAAAAAATGTGTTTCATTTGAGTGCAAGTGCATGTGGGTAAAGAACACAATGACTGCTGATACAATTTGGTGCTACTGCCTCGATTTATGCAAAGGTGCCAGTTTTAGCTCTCATTGCTTTTGTACCATCAATGCAAAAATACAAAAAAACAAAAAAACCAAAAACCAACACAGTAGAAAAGGCAAATCAAAATAGTCCTGTTATGAAAACAGCTTTGACCTGAGGACTCTCTGAACATGCCTCAATACCTTCAGGTCTGCAAACCACACTTTCAGAAATGCCAGCCTAGACAAATGCGCACGAAACTGTTGAAGCATTTATTTCGAGGAAGAGGCGTATTGCACTGGGGGTGGTGGAGGAAGAGAGGACAGATGTTTACTTCTGTTTTCATTGCAGTTTTGACACTGATCATATGTTATCAGAAATACAAAGGAAGATATTTCCATCTTAGATAAATGATTAAAGAGAACTTCAGTCTGGTCTCAGGTCTTGTTTATCCGTCTGAGAAACAGACATCCTTCCCCTTCTCCTTCAGGGGGCCGTGAGAGCATAGGCTCCCAGAGTCGGAGGCAGGCTAGCCTTGATTCCCTCCTCCACACCAGAGCCAAAGGGAAGGTCGGTGGAGGCAGGAAGGCCTGACACTGACGGACTCCCCACGTCCTTTGGTTTCTCTCTGGGGCAGACTTCCTGGATTCATAATTCCAGCTCCAGCCTTTCCCAGTGGTGTGACCTTGGGAAGTTACTTAACTCTTCTGACCATCAGTTCATCCTTGGCAAAATAGGAATAATGTTACCGGTATCTCATGGGGCTATTGGCGAGGACTAACTGAGTTAGAACCTGAAAAGTGTCTGATAACAGTTGATACTTACTAACGTCAGCCTTTAGGAGGGTGGTCACTCCAACCGCCAGGCTTGTCTTCCTTGCCGAAGTTTTCAACACAGTCAACGGTTCCACAGTTTTCCTCCTTGTTAGCATCAAGCTAATAGAAAACATCTCTCTAGACATGAGTCATGGCCACTGAGCACGAGTGCCCTTGCGGCTGTACATGGAAGTGTCTCCCCTGGGCTCTAGAGGCTGGAGGGGCTGAGCAGAAGAGTAGACTGTGTCTGTTGCCTGCAGACACTCGAGGACATCCCAGATAACCGGGTCCTCATTCAGACCATTTGGACTTCTCTGGACAGTTTAGACGTGGTTGAGGTAAGGGGAAGCCATGAGATCTCCACCCAGCCTTAATCTCACATACGCTCAAAGCTTCCCTCCTGTGACTTCTCTCTTCCTCACTGTCTTTACCGTGCATCCAAGGTCAATGTCATCACTAAGGTTCAACAGGGCCCCTTTGCAAATGAAATGGCACTATATTAGCTTTTGTGTGTCACCAATTTTTTTCTTTTACTGTTTTAAATGTAGGCTGGATAAGGCCGTTGTTTCTGCATCCAACCCCCGGTAGCTTCGAATCACACTCTCCTCCTCCCTGTGGAATGGGGGAGGGGAGGTTGGTCCCACGATCAGTCAAAGACAAGACAGGGAACAGTACAAGGTCACCTACTGAATAGCCCTTCAATCTGTCATCTTCTCTCCCTTCTTGCTGCTGCAACTTAGCCGGAAACCACCATTTTCTTTGGCTGGGATTTTGGCAAGAGCAGGCTTTGGGTTTGGAGGCGTCCCTCAGTCCATTCCCCTCACGCCAGCCAGAGGACGAATGTGCAACAGCTCTGCCCTGGCGTATGCTGGAGTCTGGGGGAAAGTACAAATGGAGGCTCAGGCCTAAGACATTCCCATCTCGAGCCCTGCATGCATCACTCTGCAGAGGGCAAGTTCAAGTGCTGCCTGCTCCTTCCACACACACGGCTGCCTCTCGGACTGGTGCTCTGTCTTAGGGCTATAGACAAAGGCTGTAGCAGCTTCGCTGGAGAAGGAAGAGGGCCCAGAGAAGGAGGTCTGCACGGGCCCCAAAGGTTGGCTTGGGGGTCTTCAGGGCAGGAGTTCCGGGTGTGTGAAGCACAGAGCATACAGAAGGGGGTGCAGGTCACAGGTGGTGTGTCCTTTGGTCCCACAGATTTCTCAACCCATTTGAGGGTCACTGGGGGGCAGGGGGCAGTTGTAAAATCACACCCTAAGCAAGGACCTCAGGTCCCCTTGACTAAAGGTGGAATAGTCTGAAAATCTAACCTACAGGTCTGCAGTGCACGACCCTGCATCAAGCCCCTCAATGTCTCTCCTCCATCCACAAGATCAAGTCCCTATTCCTTGGTCTACCAGGCCCCTCCCAGTCTGGCTCCTGCCTCCCTGACTATCTCACCCTTGGCCATGTCTGGCTCCAGCCTTAGCCTTCCACAGCAGTCCCTAGGTGCCCCGTGCTCTGTCACCGCAGGGACTTTGCAGAATGTTGCCTCTCTGGGCCTTCTCCTAGACGATGTCTCATCTTTGCTGTGCTCTGCATGGGGATCGCTCTTCCCTGACATCCCATCCCAGCCTCCAGCCCCAGTCCCAAGTCTGGGTCAGATCCTATTCTTCAGCCTTCACAGCTTTCACCTCCTTGTTCTGTCCTGGACCGAGAACGGAGCATGGCAGTGATCAGCAGGGAGTGGTCACTGCTTACAGCGAAGCACATCGAATGCTTGCAGTAACCCTATGAAACAGGCGCTGTACTTACACCCATTTTACAGGCAAGGACACTGAGATGAAGAGTGGGAACTCATTTGGTCACAGGGCCAGCTAATAACAGCCGGGCTCTGAGTTTAGACACCCAGCTTTTAACCACTGTTCTTGATTCTTAAACTTGTGAGCGCAACAGAATCACTAGTGGCGGTGGGCAGGGGCGGGGGCGGGGGAGGCTTGTTAAACATGCAGACTCCTGGGCCCCACCATTCCAGAGGCTCTGATTCTGTAGGCCAAGGGTGGGGACCAGAATTCTGTGTTTTTTATAAGCCCCCCGGGGATTCTGATGCAGGTGTTAGGGGGAGTCACACTTGAAGAATCCCACGCCTCACTGCCTAACCACAGGTCCTACACTGCAGACCGCTCAATGTAATTAGGCCTTCTGGGCTCGGCCGGGCCCAGAGGAGGAGCAAGAAGACAGCCAGCTCTCCACGGACGGTGGTTGTTGGGGTGGAGCCTGCCTTCCCCTGGCGGGGAGATACACACCCTGGTCGAGCTGTGTAGACACAACACCAGAGTCATCACCTGGGGTGTCCAGAAGCCAGCAGACCCTCCACATTTCCGTGACAGTGTCCAGCTCTGGCTTGGCTTTAACTGCCTGGGACCTGCTCTGTCTGGTCACCCACCCGCTCCATTCTGCCTGTTGCTGCTGTTCATTGGAAACTGTGGCCAGAGGGGAATGTGGGCTGAGAACCTGATCAGGGAGCCCATCCCAGACCGGCCCACAGGCGGTATTTTGCACCTTGCCCGTGTCTTCTCTGACATTTGTCAAGACACTCAAGCAGCTGAGCAGCAGCCCCCACTGGGGCACCATAAAGTGTGGGGGAGGGGAGGCAGAGGCAATTGAGCGACCATGCGGGGGCCTCACCGGGCGGGCCTCCCCCACCTTGATATGGGCCTTTCCAGCCCACTGGCAAGAACAGAGTGACGAGGCCTCGTCTTGGAGAGGGGGAGCTGTATCCTCAACCCAGGGGATGCCCAGGACAAGCTAAGACACCAGGCCTTTCTTTCACCCCATCACTTCTTCTGCCACAAGTTATCCCTGCCCTCAGTTCCTTTCTCAATCATTTTTTCTCTCCTCCCCAGTCTACTTCTCCTTCTGAGAGGTCTTGTTCCCTGCACCCCTGCTGAGTGGTCTGTGGTCTGTGGCTCCCGCCCTGTGGTCCTGTTGGCCACCTGACCCAACAGGGCCAATCAGATTTCCCTCCCAGTGACCTGGCGTTAGCACTCAGACTTAGGAGTCGAGGAGCTTCGTGGACTAAACCTTTACAGTGTGCAGACTGGGGCTGGGGTGCCCATGCTGGGGTGGGTGGGGTGGCCCTGCGAGGCAGCCATCTGGGACCACATGTTCTATGTGCAAACAGAGAGGGCTGGGGAGCTGGTCTGCAGCAAAAAGCAGGGGAATGAAGCAGAGAAAGAGAAAAGTGTTTCCCAAGGACCCAAAGAGAAAGAGGAGGAAGGGCCAACTTGGTTCCTGCCAGCTTTCCAACTCCCATCCCAATCTCTTGTGAAGAATTTCTAGTCTTAAATGAGGGGGACCCACATGAATTCTTGCCCCTGTAGCCCACTAGATAGCCTAACTCTCCGTGATTGCATCCCTCTTATTTCAGTTAGTTCAAGTGAGTTCATTTTTGCCAATGATCCCCGATTAAGACGGCCCTACCAGGAGGGGTGAGTTGCAAATACGGGCTGAACCCAGCCGGGTCTGTGCCAGGCACAGGATATGGGGAGGAATGCAAGGGACACAGTCCCTGTTTTCTGGGAGCAGCGAAGGCAGGAGAGGTCCCCAGTGAGGAGCAGCAGGAGCAGGCCTCATCCTCCGGGAACGGCACTGATGGAAGCGAGAGAAGCAGATCGTTCCTACGATGTATGCTACGTTGAGCAGAGGGCCTGAGGGGCAGGGTCAGAACGCCAGGATCCAAACCAGAGGTCTGCCAGAGATCTGCTCACTGCGTGGCCCTGCACGCGTTCCTTAAACTCTAAGGAACCTTGGTTTCCTGAGCCGTGGCACAGAGATGGTAACCCTCGGAGTGTGTTTGTACTTGGAACGGGGCCCGGCACGCAGGAAGTACTCAGTATTTGTCAGCTATTATTTTTTACTCTGGGGGTCTGGGAGGGTGCTGGCTAGAGCCAAGGTTATAGAATTAAATTTTCAGGACCATATCATTGAAGGTTTTATAGATCCAGCAAAGGAGTTTGGATTTTATCCAGAAAAACTACTGGAAACTTGCAGAATTTTAAGCAAACAAGTGGTATGATCAGATGGATACAGAGGTTTTGGACCAGCCCTCGATCTGAAAACATTGCTGGTTGTTACGACCTGGTCTGGCGGGGTTCAGGAGGGTGGCTGCTACTGGCATCCAGTAGGTAGAGGTCAGGGATGTCACTGAACACCCTGCAATGCATAGGACAATCCCTCACAACAAAGAATTACCTGGCCCAAAATGTCAATAGTGCCAAGGTTGAGAAAGCCTGGATTAATGTATTATGAAAAAGAGAAATTAATCACTTCCCATCTCAGGGCCTCAGTTTTCCCATCTGTCAAAAGACGGACTCGGAAGGACTTGGAGGGGTTGAGATGTGTTCCTGCCATACCTGACCTTAGGAGTCTGCTCCTTCTCCTGTTGCGCTTGACCTCACGGTCTCGACTCTTCTGATGCCAGCTATGCAGGCCTGGGCCTGGGCGCCGCCCCCCCCCTCCGCCCCCCCCGCCCCCGCCGCCCGAGCCTCTCAATACCGATAATCCTGATGGGGCCAGAGAGTTTGCAAACAAGGCTCAGGACCCAGACCACCTGTGAGATCACATCCTGGCACCACTCCTGGCCAGCTACGAGACCCAGAGCAATTTTCTTTGCCTCTCTGAGCCTCAGTTTCTCCATCCGTCGAGTGGGACTGATAACACTCCCTGGCAGCAGAGATAGGAGGGTTTGAAACTCTGAGCCCAGTGCCTGGCCCATCACAGGTGCTCCATAACCATCAGCCCCAAGGATGTGAGACTGATAAACGCAATGGGAGTGCATGAGAAATGCACCCAGGTCCACGTTCATTATCCTTGGAGAAGTGTTGCAAACGGGCTCTCTCTGGAAGCCTGTGACAACCTCCATCAGTCAGAGGGAGCGCAGGGAACATGCGCTCCTTTGAATATTTGCTTGCACTAATCAGGGAAGGAGAGCAAGAAGGGAAAAGGAGCCCTCAGAGTGCAGCAGGACCCACAACTCAGTGCCTCAGGGGCCAGGGAGGTGGCAGACCACAGCGTTAATCATGACGTTTAATTAGTAATTACTTTACTGAACAGCACCAGGGACACGGAAACCAGAAACGCTTCCTTCAGGCAAGATGGCAGACCCCGGCACCTGAGAGCCTGGGTTCAAATCCGAGCTTGGCCACGAGCTAGCTGTGGCAGTTTAGGCAAGGTACTTTACCTCCCTGTGCCTCAGTTTCTTCATCTGTAGAAAGAGAGTTACACAGATAACAGTAATACCTACCTCAAAGGGTTGCTCTGAAAATTCTCTCTCTCTCTCTAAATATGTGTGCGTATATATACACATATATATAAAAGCACAAACATCAGTGCCCGGCACAGAGTAAGTGCTAGGGATGTCATTGCTTCTAGCTTCCGTGACCATTCGTATGATGACAGCACAGTCCCCATCAGCCTCAGCCTCAGGCAGTGTGGTCTGCAGACCAGCAGCATCAGCATTACTTCAGAGTTTGCTAGAAACGCAAATACTCAGGCTTCACCTCAGACCTACGGAATCTGAAACTCTGCATTAATTGACTGTGTGACCTGAGTTAGAAACATTAACCTCTCTGAGCTGTGGATTTCTTATCTGTAAAGTGGGGATTATAATATCCCCAACCCAATCCTCTGTTCTCAGGCCTCTGGGATGGCATCAGCCTTCTGTCAGGTGCTACAGTGAGCCAAGCTCTTTTCTGCCCCCAGGGCCTTTGCATGTACTGTTCCTTCTGTCCCAACTGCCTATCCCTCGGCTCTCCCCATGGCTGACACCTGCTATCTTTTAGGCTTACGCTAAAACGGCACCTCCTCAGAGAAGCCTTCCTTCCGCAGCCCCTGTTACTCCATGTAGGTACATGTGGTTTATTTCTTCCAGGTGCTGACCATGATCTACGATTACCTTATTTTCAAGTCTACTTATTTGCTTCTTGTCGGTCTTCAGTTCATGTCATGTAAGCTTCAAGAGGGCGGGAACTGGGTCTTTCGGTGTGCAATGCCTGGGGCAAGGGTGAGTGCTCCATAAACGTTTGTAGAAGGAATGGATGAGTCTATCATGTAAGAATATACAGTATGCATCACAGTGCTGGGCACGCAGTGAAGGCTTCATAATAAAAACAGCATTATAAAATGATATTAAATAATAACAGGCCACCAGTGTAGCCCTGGGCTTCACAAACAGCTACGAGAAGCAGTGCAGAGGCAACGGTGGCCTTCCTGTCCCTGGCTCCAGCACTCAACCCTCTCCGTGTGACCCTCTTGCCCAATCACGTACCAGGGCTCCTCTCAGGACGCTGCCTCATTAAAATATGGAAGTAGCTGTCACGTCGCTATCACCCAGCCCAAGCCATCAAGCGCCCCAAATTGGTTTTTGCCATTTCATACGGCACAACATACATTTGCTAACTTTTCAAACAGTAAACACCACCTGCAAAGTGCCTTTAATATTTAATGTAACTATAAATTGTTTTGAAAATAAATCCAGCCATGTGGAAAAGCAGCAGAAGGAGCAGGACGCGGCTCCAGGGAGCTGCTCCTCGCAGGGGCAAGAGCGGGCTCCGGGACTCGGGGCGGCTCTAGGGACAGGACAGGCACTTCCCGCCCTGGCGTCAGCACTTTAGTGGCCGATGGGTAACGCTCCTCTCGCGGCTGTACTGATTGCGAACTCATGACAGCACGTACTTGGTTCCTCAGGGGTGGTAGGGATGAGTCTGTGGGGTCCACCTCGACCAGAACCACCTTGGAGTTAGCCTTAGTTAATACCTGCATTTGTCACGGCCTTGGTGGGGACAAAGGTGTCAGCCGTGCACTCTTTTGGCCAAAGCAGCTTTTAACCCCCAACCAGCCACACTGCCCAGTGTCACGGGGCATGTGCGTGAGGCTAGTGACCTGTCCAATTTGTCACTGCTCGCCATGCACTGTTTTTGCTCCTTCCCTTCTCTCTCCACATCCCATCTCACACACAGGTATAAGACCTCAGAGAAGTACCTCTTTTTGTCTTACTTCCCTCCTCGGTCAAATGGGGAGGATAACAGTATCTACAATCATTGCATTACTATAGGTTTAAATGGGTGACCATACATAAAGTGGTCAGAACAGTGCCCGGCATAGGGGGCAACATGCTAACGCTTGCTGTGACCGTGCTGCTGCCAGCAGCCATCAAGCAGCCTGCTCCCTGCTGCTCTCTGCGTCCCACCCCAGCCACACGGAACCCCTCGCCACGCCTGCTGTGCTCCGTGCTCCCTCCCGCCACAGGCATTTGCAGGAGCACTTTCCCTTCCTTTCTTTGCCGGGTTAACTCCTGTTTAACCCTCGGCCATCAGCACAGTCAACTGAAATGTTGAACTTTGGGGGAAAGCAAGCTCTCTCCTGCTGGCACGTCAGGTGCTAACTGGATCTCTGGGGCTGGGAGGCTGGGACTTCTCTGATTAGCCCGCACCCGTCATCTGCCCACTTCTGGCCGGGGCCAGAGAACTGGGGTCAGCAGCTGCATCCAAAGCCAAGTGCTGGGGGAGCGGGGCTGAGCCACGGCCCAGCAGAAGGGAGCTACTGTTCTTGGCAGACAAAACTGTCATTGTCCTTTATAATGAGATGTGTGTCCTGGGACAGTCACCCTGGAAACCATGTGAGGACCAACTGCAATCGGTGGGTGACCAGCGAGGCAGCCATTGCTTCAGTGCAGGCTAGAAGGATGAAGGCTGATGCTTTGGGAGGCATTTCAAAGAAGCGACTGGGTTTGGGGGGGTGGGGGTGGCGAGAGGGCAGGGAGAGAGAGAAAGAGAGCATAATTCTGAGACTTCTAACTTGATATCCAAAAGGGTGAAGGACACTATTTGTGTCTTACCAGTGATCTTATACGATGTAACCCAAAGAACTGGGTGATTATGCAGGGATAAGACAAAGGTATCCCGCTCAGAGACGGAGAGCACTTTGGGGGTGAAAGGGAAGCCCACAGTTTCCCAACTCATATCATTGAAGAAGACACATAAATATAAAGCTGGCACTAAGTCTACTAATTAGTAAAAGCGTATTAATGCTCCCCCTAGTACTTGGTTGGCCCTTCTGACAAATTCGAAGCTAAGGCTTATTATGCCTTTTTGTTCACTTGGTCTCTGAGCTTGGTGAGGGCTCTGGGGTATGCCTGTCCCCTTGATTCTTGACTCTCCCAGTGACCATGTTCCTCCATATGAGAAGGTTGGGTCCCTTGCTGAGTAGCTTCCCAATAGCCACTGAATTATCCAAATGGCATGAGAATCCAAACAGACTCATGACCAGGAAGATGCTCTCTGCTCTGCTTGCCTGTGGGCTATTAGGCATCTCAAAATAGCATGCCCAGAAAAGACTTCTTGGTTTTCCTCCCCAAATACAATCTTTTTATCTCAGTAACTGGCACCACCGCCCACCAAGACCCTCAAGCCTCGAGCCTAAACATTGAATCCCATCCTTCCCTTTCTCCCATACCCAATCAATCCTGTGGCCCTACCTCCAAAATATATCCCAGTGTCTCCCCATCCAAATACAACCCCAACGCCCCACTCTCCCTTAGTCCGGGGGTTGGCAAACTTGCGGTCAAGGACTAAGTACTACCATGCACTCTCCACGTGGCCGCCGAAGTGGTCTTTAGCAAGCAGAGATGTCTCTCTCTGCCTTACAATCGTCCATACCTCCCGCTGCCCTCAAGTGAACATCCAGAGTCTTTTCCTGTGTCTCTCCCCCTCCGTGACCTGCCTCTGGCCTCCCTCTGACCTCACCTCCCGCCCCCTCCTTGTCCGCCCTGCTCCGCACCCACTGGTTTCCTTTCTGCTCCTCAGACACGCCAGCCTCCTGCCCCTCACTCTCCCCCTGGAACATTCTTCCCCCCCGGTCTCCCCGCATCCGGGTTCTTTCTCATCATTCAACTCTCACCTCCCCAAAGAGAACCCCCCTAATGTTGTCCCATCTTTTCTTCAACACCTCATTTGAAATGATTTCATTGGCTGAGTTGTTTCTTTGTCTTTCCATGTTCTGGAACGTAAGCTCCGCGAGAGCAGGGACCCCGTCGTCTGTTCAGCACTCACACCAGCTCACAGCGTGTAGTAGTAAATCCTCAAAGAGTTGCTCACGGCATAAAGAGAGGTGACCAGTCTGTTATTTCCAGGCAGTGCCGGATGTTTGCACGTCAGATTTCTCCAGCTTTTACCACCCTTCTCATGCTGGCTCAGAAGAGGCTGCTGAACAGCTCATTCCCTGCTCGTGATAAAGCCTGAAAAACACGCTGCCTGTGTGAGTCATGGTGCTTGTTCGGGGACCTCTGTGCGGACGGATTTGTCATCGCAAGGCCAAGCCGGTAGAAAGGCTGCTCTGCGACAGCTGGACCCCACCCAGGGGCCCCTTTCACAACAGCTGCGATGTTGCGGAGGGCGGTGGGGAGGCTAGGTCCCCGTAAGCTCCAGTTCGGGAATCCTGCCTCCTGCTCCTGCTCCTGGTGCTTCCTGGCATGTGGATCACGCAAGTGCACCGAACTTAATCTTGTCACCAAAGTGCTCTCTCCTAGGTGCCCTCGTGTCTCTCATTCTCTCGCTCTCGTCCCGCTCGCCCTCCCACCACCCCCCTTGTTCATTAGGACAGTGGGACCAGAGACTGCTAATTGCCACCTAACACGCTTTTTCCCCTTCTTCCTTGGTCATAGAGCCCTGATTTTATTTGAGGTGGCAAGGAATCCAGCAAAGACACCACAGTTGCCAAACTCTTTTGCAATTAGGGGTGGTCATGTGACTGTCTGGCTAATGAGATATAAACAGAAGCACCCATGGGACTTCTGGGAAGGATGACAAAGGATGCTGACCCAGCTACTACCTTAGTGTGCTTGGAATGTCTTAGCAGAATACCACAGAATATCAGACTGGGTGGCTTAAACAACAGAAATTTGTTTTCTCGCAGTTCTAGAGGCTAGAAGTACAAGATCATGGTACCAGCATGGTCAGGTTCTGGTAAAGGCTCATTTCCTAGTCTGCGTCTCACTGTGTCCTCGCATAGGAGAGGGAGAGAGATCTTTTACTCTTTTCCTCTTCTTACAAGGCCACAGATCCTATCAGATTGGGACCTTACCTTTATGACCTCCCTTAATCTTAATTATTTCCTAAAATCCCTATCCCCAAATATAGTCATGTTGGGGGTTAGGGCTTCAATATATGAATTTAGGGTGGGGACCCAATTCAGTCCACAGCAACTAGGCATTATACCATTTATTCCTGCCCTTCCTCTGCCTTCCTTCCACATGGAATCCAGATACGATGGCTGGACCTTTAGCAGCTATATTGGACCATATGGTGACCTTGAGAATGAGTGCCAGGTGCTGAGGATGGACACTCAGGAAGATGGAAAAAACATGGGTTGACATTGTGGCACCACCGTATTACTGAATTATTAGGAGTTGCTTTATGTTAGATCCCTGGTTCTGAACCATGCTGTACATTGAATTAAGCCAGGGAGCTTTGAAATACATTGGTGCCTAGGTGTCACATCCAGAGATTCGGATATAATTGGTCTTCTGGGGTGCAGCTTAGGTATCATGATTTTTTTTAAAGCTCCCCTGGGATTCTAATGTGTTAAGCTTGAAAACACTGTTAAAGAATAAACCCTTCACCAAGAACAGTGGCTCATGCCTGTACTCCCAGCACTCTGGGAGGCCGAGGTAGGAGGATCACTTGAGGTCTGGAGTTCAAGACCAGCCTGAGCAAGAGCAAGACCCCATTTCTACTAAAAATACAAAAAATTAGCCCAGCGTGGTGGCGCACGCCTATAATCCCAGCTACTCAGGAGGCTGAGCAGGAGGATCACTTGAGTCCAGGAGTTTGAGGTTGCCGTGAGCTAGGCTGATGCCATGGCACTGTAGCCCATGCGACAGAGTAAGACTGTCTCAAAAAAAAAAAAAAGAAACCAAAACAAAAAATCCCTTGCGTAAGGGAAACAACTATGTTTTAAACAACAGTATATTAGTTTTGTTATGTGCAGACTAATCCAACTCCAAACAATCAGAAATCTAATTTTGGGGGATGAATCACTTCTATCTTCTAAGATTTTTCAGAGCAAGCACTACCCAAAGCTAGCGGGAGCCCTCGATTCAAGCCGAATGGTGACAGAGCTTTGCAATATTAAGTATAATTTTCTGTCCCTTTACCCACATGAATAAAACAGTGTGTATAACTAAAAATAAACTTCAGGATTAAAATAAACACTTAAATTCAAAATAGTCAGATGTGATGCTTTTGTCAACAAACATCTTTTTGGAAAGTGAGATCCACTGGAAAGGAGCTTTGCAGGCCAATGAACCCTTCCTTCCTGTGACCCAAATACCCTTTCCTGTACCCAGCCCAAGGGAGGAGAAATCCAGGGGAAGAGCACAGCCGGCTGGTGAGAGATCTGGCTTAACGTGCGTAAGCAGGCCCTTGGGTTCAAATCCCAGCTCTACCACTCACAAGCTGAGTGCTCTTGGGTAAGTCACTTAACCCCTCTGTGCTTCAGATGGCCCCTGTGCAAAATAAGGTTCATGGTTCCACGCAGGACCCGTGGTTGTGGTGAGGACTAAAACAGCGATGTACAGAGAAGCTCTTAGCGTCGCGCCCGGCCCGCAGTAACTGCTCAGTGACTGTCAGCCCGCACTCTTAGGCGTGGCCAGCTGCTCTTCCTGAACTTTCTATGGGGGAGGGGGGCTCTTCCTCCCCATTTCTTGAAAACAGTGCCAGAATGGGGCTGCTCTTATGAATAGGGTGCTAAATGAGCAAACACATGTCTGGAAATAAAGGTAATTCATCCCTGGGGAGATAGCATCTCCCAGGTTCAGGGGTTAATGGGCTCGGAGGATTCATAACAAACGGTGCCCGAGACAAATTGGCTGACGGGACCGCGCCGCTATTGTTTCTCAGACAGCCCTTCGGCCGCGTCCCATTTATTAGCACGGCTGCCGGAGAAACAAATTCAAAGGCAAGTCCCCTCGAAGACAACAGAAACGGAGCGCGAGGGGCGAGGCACCCTGAAAGTTCGCGCCGGCGACGGAGGGGCCGCGCTTCTCCACCGGCTGCCAACCTCCGCCGCCGCGCTCCGAGCGGGCTGGCCGGGCGCCAGCCCCCGCCGGCGAGTGCTCGCCTCGGTAAATATGGGAGCTGCCAAGAGCCGAGCCGTGGAAAAGCACTTACGGATTAGAGGGAAACACATGGCAAGCAGGACCCTCTGCAATCGTAAAATGCATCGTGGAGGAAGACGAAAGGAAACAAATCATTCTCTTTGGGACCGTCCATCTGGAAGCGTGGAGCCAGGAGCATGATTACAAATAAATGTGTCCAGCCCAGCAACGTCTGGGAGTCCCTGAATGTTTTCATCCTCCCGGAAACCTTCGGAAGAGCTCTTTACACAAACACAGGTCCCTGAAGCAGCAACAGAACCCCTGGTGCCGAGGATGCTGGTCCTGCCCTTCACCACCTGTGGATTGGTTCAGCCCGTTTTCTCAGGAAGTCTGGGGAGTGGCGAGGGCTTAATATTCCAGAAGCTTTGTGAGTGGGGGTGTGAGCTTGGGAGGAAAGACAGGAGTTCTCGCAGACCATGGGATATGTGGCCAGATGGGATATAAGCCTCTGTGGGCAATCAGCTTCTACAGGGTTTTTCCAGGTGGGGCCCTGGAACCACTTTTACCCTGGGGTGCTGACTAATAGCACAGATTCCTGGCTCCTACTCCAGACCTCCAGGATCAGACTTTCTGTGGGTGAGTGCAAGAATCTTGCATTTAATACAGTGTCTTAGGTGATCCGTAGGCACGCTAACAGATTGTGCTTCTCAAACTGGAACACGCATGCACGAGCATCGCCCTGCCGGCTTACTAAACAGATTGCTGGGCCCTACCCTGGCAGCCACCCCCGATTCAGTAGGTCTGAGGTGGCACCTGAAGATTTGCATTGCTACCAAGTTCCCCTGCTGCTGCTGGTCCAGGGACCACATTTTGAGTAGCATTGCAAGTTTGCAAACCCACGAACCACAGGGCTTGCTCACAGGCTGACCAAAGTCCCATTTGTCAACGAAAGTGTTTGCAGCCCCAGCTGAGTGCCTGGGCATCACAGAATCTGAGACCCAAACCTTCAGGCCCCCAAAGGAGCCTAAAGATGTCTGAGTTGGTAAGAACTCCAGAAGGAATTTGCACTAGGCCTTTTCTTGCTGAAAGGAAGGACCTAAACAGTGGCTTTCAACTGAGAGAGATTTTTAAAACACTCCAGTGCCTAGCTGAAAACATTAAACTAATTAGCGTAGACCCTCTGGGGGTGGGATCCAGGCACCATGAGGATTTCTAAAGCTCCTCCAGGGAGTCCAGTGGGCAGCCAGGCTAGAAAAGCCAGCACAGATGTTATTAACCCGGACTACTGGTAGAATTACCCGGGGAGCAGTTAGAAAGCACCATTGCTGGGCTCCACTCCTCCCTCGAGATCCCAACTTCATGATTTAGGGTGAAGCCTGGGCACTGGCATTAAAACAAAAGCTCTCCAGGTGGTTCCCACAGCACCCAGGGTGCAGGCATTCAGACTTGCCACCGGCCCAGTGGACAGGGATGCAGGAGCAGTGAACTTGGGAAGGATAAAGGGGTGGGATGAAACCCGGGACTGGGGCTGATGCATTTTGATCACCACCATAGGTGACAATAGTAAAGCAAGTCACAATAGTGTAAAGCAGTTTTATGAAGTGTAATTAAAACAGATTTCTTGTTCTAATACCAGAAACAACTGCATGCCCAAACTCTCTTCCTTGCTGGCCTGGGCAGGAATTTGCTGGGGGGAAGGAAGGATAGAAACTTCCTCTGCAAATTTCAGACCTCTCTTACTGGGACACACAGAACGTGGGTGCCCCTGGCCAGACACGAAGCTCCATGCAGCTCCATGCAGCTGGGTTTCTGTAATTTTACATCAGGGAGAAAGGTTTGCTAGAATCACTGCCCCACCTGGCTTTTTCAGTTATTATTATTAAATTGTAGATCCCTGCGTGCTATTTCAGCTTTCTCAACCTGGAAGTCAGAGCCTGGAACCTGCATTTTGAACAGACATTCTGGGTGACTCCAATATGCATTACAATCAGGGAACCACCTACACAAAGGTTCTAGCTACCTGAGCAAAGGTGGAAGTTGGAAGAGATGGAGCCAGAGAACAAAAGAGATAGTTCTTTGCCATCTTGGGCTTACCTGATGTCTCTGCTGGGCACAGGATCTCTCAGAAAAACCTTTTCCCAAAGATAAGAGCCTGGTCATTTACCAAAATTTACATCTGGGTCCAGTGAATGGAGCTGACGTTACCCACATGGGGCTGGTTGCCGTTCTCGGCTGTCTTTGTTTTGATGCACTTTTAAGGCCTTTCTAAGAGGATGAGCTAGATTCCTGGCAAAGAAATGGATTTCTCCTCTCCCTGGAGAATTCTAAATCTCCTCATTGGAGATTTAGGCTGTCTGTCCCATTTCCAACAATGATGAATGTGTAATGGCCCAACTTTGGCTAACGGTCCTGGCCTGCCATGTTTTCCCACATCAAATCTGCCCTTGTAATTTGCTCACTCTGGGCTTACCAAGGATTTCAAATTGGGGAAGAAAGAGAGAGAGAGAAACTATTTTAAGTCCATTAAGACGTTCGCATTCACAAATTAACTCTGAAGTTCCAGGCGTTTGTGAAGGATTCAAAGGTCCGTGACCATTTCCCATCTTGAAGCACAGATTTGGAGGTGCATCTGCATCTCAGTGCTATTGAGGGAAAGTGGGTCTTGTAGCTGGGGAGGGGCAGAGATGACCACCAGCACCCTAGCTTTGTGGAACTCATGCCGTGGTGGGAGTTTGGTTTCCTGGTGACAATGGCTGTATGGTTGGAGAGAGAGTTACAGAGTATAGAAATAGCCATCAACTTGTGGCAGAGAATGGCACAGGGTGCTCGTGATGACACATGTGAATCAGGAGAAACCAGGAATCCGTGCAGCATTTCCAGTGTTCCAAATCCAGGATCCCTGGAGGTGTCAGAATCGGTCCTCCCAGATATCTATGACCTCCCACCTACTGGGTCACGGCGTGAGGGGGGAATGATAGCAACTGCTCACATTTATCGAGGGCTGACTATGTGCCGGGCAAGGTGCCGAGAGCTCAGCACACATCATCGCCTGTGACCCTCACAGCAATCCTCAAGGTGCACACTTTGTGATCACCATTTTCTGTGATCATCGTTAGCTAAGGGAACAGAGACACAGAGAGGTTGTCCTGTTTCGACAAGGACCCACAGCCATACAGTGGCAGAACTGGAATTCGAACTGACAAACACTCTCTCCTTGACCAAGCATAAGGCAGGCTCCGCTAAGCCCTCTTTTTAACTAAGTCTTGACCTTGGCCTCTATCCTATTCAGCCCAAATCCTGCTAAGTCAGTTGAGAGAGAATCCCCTCACCTTTGATATCTGATCACTGTTGATACCTAATCAATATCCTCATCCCCCCACCTTTGACATATAAGTCCTTGGTCTGCCTTTAGCAAGAATCCTGCTAGGTCAGTTTAGCAAGGATTCCCCTACCCTGATGTCTCCTCTTAGTAATTTTCCATCAACTGGCCCCCTGAATCTGCTCATGGACTATCATCCCCCACTTGTCCTTGCTGTGTTCAGAATTGAGCCCCATCCCCCTCCCTTATTGCAATAGTCTTGAATAAAATCTTTCTTACCATTTTAACAAGTCTCAGAATAATTTTTTCCTTCTTTCTATTTTGTAGAGATGGGGGTCTTGCTATGTTGCCAAGGCTGGTCTTGAGCTCCCAGCCTCAAGCAATCCTCTTACCCCGGCCTCCCAAAGTGCCGGGATTACAGGTGTGAGCTACTCCACCCAGCCAATTTTTTCTTTAACAGAACACAGGCAGTGGGACTCTGGCACCTGCATTCTAAATCCTTACACTGTCCCGTCAGACCAGCGCTGTCCAATAGAACTGTGATGCAGGCTACATGTGCCATTTTAAATTTCCTAGTAGCCACATTAAAAAAAAAAGAAGAAAGAAAGAAAGAAGCGAAATGAATTTTTGATTTCTTTATCCATTCCCCAGCTGGAAGCTTGAGTTGAAAAATTTGTTCCGGGGAGTGCCTGGGGCAGAGAAAGCACTGGAACAGTGGGAGGCAAGGGAGAGAATGAGGAGAAAAGGAGCCTGGCTGGGAGGCCTGGGGGACATGGGCCACTGCTGCTGCTGCTGGGGGTGGGGAGAGTTTTAGGAGCAGGATGTGGGGTGACCAGAACCAAGCAGAGCACAGGGATGGGCCCCCGGGGACTACATGTAAGAGACGCACTGACCATAGGGGTTCGGCCTACAGCTGGGAGTGTGCCTGGGACGGGCGCAGAAGGGACGTGGAGTGGACGGAGGGGGAAGTGAGCAGCCCAGAGGAACTGGCTCCAAGACTGGGCCGGAGGAGGTGCTGTCTGGTTGGGAAGGGCAGGTGGATGGTGAACGAGAACGGTGTCTCTTCAGCTATAATGGCACAAATGTCACCTGGGGATCCTGTTCAAATGCAGATTCTGACCTAGTCGGTCTGGATTTGGCCTAAGATTCTGTGTGTCTGAAAAACTCGCAGGTACGGTGATGCTGCTGGTACCTGGGCCACACTCTGAGTGGCAAGGACTAGAATTAGCAAGGACTAGGGCATTATTCATGCTTTGAATGGTTGACAAGTGACATGGATGGGGAAAAAGTAGAAACTTAGCTAAGCAGTGGAGAGCCTTTGGCCTGAGTTCCTTCTAATCTGTGGAATAATAACTGCAGCTCACTTCCACTGAGCACCTACTACATACCAGGCACTGTGCTCTGTGCTTTATACCAGAGGTCAGCAAACTGGCAGATGGGCCAAATCCAGCTGCTTCCTGTTTTTGTAAATAAAGTTTTATTGGAACCGAGACACACCCATTCATTTACATATTGTCATGGCTGCCTTCACCCCACAATAGCAGGGTTGAGTAGCTGCAACAGAGACTGGTCGCAAAGCTTAAAATATTTACCATCTGGCCTGTAAAGGTACAGAAACAGTCCGCTGATTTCATGTTTACACATTATCTTAATTATCATCGGAGCCTGTGAAGTAAGTAGTGTTATTGTCCCCTTTTACGGATGAACAAACAGAGGCCCTGAGGCATCAAGGCACTTGCCCAGGGGCTCACAGCTAGTAAAAAAGGCAGAGATGGTCTTCACACCCAAGGCTGATGGATGCCAAAGAGGCCAAATGCCCAGGCTCTCTGCAATGTGCTAGTCTCATGGAAATAGGAGTGGTCTCAAGAAAGCAAAAACGTCTGTGAGCAGTGGAAGTCAGAGTGAGAATAGGAAATTGTTTTATGGAACAGGCACAGGCACATGTATTCCTTGAGCAGCTGCTGGGTGCCAACACAGACTGGGGGTTTTCTAGCATTTCTTTCCATGTCCCCTTGCCTGCCTCTGGATTTACCTGCGGTGGGGACTGTCTCCCGCCGCAGACACTGGCATCTCCCTGCCGAGACCTCTCTCCCTGCCATGAGAGGGCACTTGTTAGATAAACTCCCCAGCCTCCCCGTCCCTGAGTGGGACAATCCAGAGGCATTTCTACACAGTTCTCCGAGGGGCCTCAGTGGGCTTGAGCCCCAGGTGCTGATGGTGGGACCCTACTTATTATTGGCTTCCCCCTTCTTGCCCCACCCCCCACCACATCACCCTCCTAGCTCCCCACTTGTGTTTCAGGGTCACCTATCAAATAAACTGCCTGCACCTAAGCTCTGCTGTCAGGGAAACACAAAGCAAGACATACCATGAGAACAACATACAGTGCATGAGTGGTTCACCTTTTTTTTTTTTTAAGACAGGATCTCACTCTGTTACCTGGGGCTGGAGTGCAGTGGCGTCATCATAGCTCACTGCAACCTCAGAGTCCTGGGCGCAAGCAATCCTTCCACCTCAGTAGCTGGGACTAAAGGGACACGCCACCGGGCCAGGCTAATTTTTCTATTTTTAGTAGAGACGGGGTCTCACTCTTGCTCAGGCTGGTCTGGAACTCCTGGCCTCAAGCAATCCTCCCTCCTTGGCCTCCCAGAGTGCTAGGATTACAGGCGTGAGCCACCGTGCACTGCCTGGTTCACCTTTTACAGGTGAGGACACTGGGGCCCACAGAGGACAGGTGCTCGTTTCAGTTATGCAGGTTGATAGCCACATCTGTCTGACTCATTCGTTGATGAGTCCTACAGCCCATTCTTTGAATAATCCTAATATCATCATCATCATCATCAACATCATCACTGAATGCTTACAGTGAGCAGATGAGGAACCTGTGGCTCAGAGGAGTTAAGTAACTTGGCCAAGTTTTGCCCACATGTTAGAACAGGGGTTTGACCCCAGGAAGCCCGGAGGAAGAGGCGGAGACCTTCGCAAGCAAGGCTGCCGTGGCATGGAGCTGGCTTCTTGGGGGTTGGCGCCCTGGTGTGGCATGGCCCTGCCCATTGGGTGGGATAAACATCTTCCTCAATGACTGCTCCCACTGCTGGTTGCCATGGTTACCACTGGGTACCGTCTGAATAACGAGGACAGCGAACAGAGCCGCAGCCACTGTCACTGCCTCTTTCTGACATTCCCGCCCACCCGCTACCCCACTTCCTGGTGCAGCCTGGGACGGGAGGGTGGGAAGGGGGTAGGCCCAGTTGCCGTGAGAACAAAAGGGAGCATCTCTCCATGACCTCATCTGCAGACATGCAGGGAGCTGCGCTGCCTGGGAGTTACCATTGCTCTGCTCCTTCCCTCCCCTTCCCCGTTCCCCAGTCAGAGCACGAGCAAGAGGCTGCCCGCCAGTGTGGATGCTGCTGCTCCCGCCCGCGCTGCTCATGGATGGGATTATTCTAGACCCCCATCTTGCCTGTCTCTCTCCCTTCCTTCTCTTCCTTCCGCCCCCACAGAGATGCACTGTCTTATGGAGGATGCGGTGCTTTGCTGGGAGGCTGTTACAGTTAGGAGGCAGACCTGTAGAGTGCCGGCCGCCCCCTCCTGGGGCTCTGAGAGCTTCAGCCGTTATCCCAGTCTCCCCATCTGTGAAATGGGGACAAGGGCTGTGGGGAGCATTAAGTGAGGGCTATAGTAGAGAAGTTAAGAGTTTGATTCTCGAATGTGACAGACCCACATCGAATCCTGCTCTCTTGCTGTGTCACCTGAGGCAGGTTAATTTTCTGATCCTCTTTCTTCTTCTGTACAAGGAGAATAATGTATCCAGCCCGCAAGAGTCATTCATATGCGAATCATTCTGAAGCACAGAGCCTTTCTTTGCCCTGTGCCCCTGTCTGTCCCGTGACTCTCTATGGCTTTGAGTATGCGAAGGGCAATGACTTTGGTCTCTCAAGTGCAGTGGCACAAAACTCTGCCCTTCACTGAGAGAGAACAGCTCGCCTTCCCTCCGGATGCAGGCAAGGGAGATAAGACACCTCTGGTTCCTCTCCTGACTCGCTGTGGCTGTCACCAGCTTGCGATAAGATAGTACCAGCCGGGTGGGTCCCGATAGCTCCAAAAGGAGATTAAGAGCTTGGAGGTGACAGGGATGCAGTCCTCCTCGGAGCCACTGGTGGCAGCACCCTTCATCAGTTTGAGGCATGGGGCAGGGGTCACAGAGGTTTGGTGGGGGGAGGTGGGGGGCGGGAAAGGGAAGGATCTGCAAAACTCCTTCCCCCAAGTAGAGTTGATCCTTCCTTCCCTCCTCCCTGTCAGCCCTCAAGGTACGCTCACAGAGCAGGAGGGAATCTGGGGGACAGGATCCCTCCAAAATCCATTATGAGCTTTGGGATATCGTTAAAGTCCCCAAGAATTTGGATAAAAATGTGCAGGTATGTGCATTTTGCTCAGGAGAGAGCGACCAGAGTGTTCATCCAACTCTCACAGGCAGGATTCTTCGAGCGGGGTCCCTCCCCTGGTGTGCCAGGGTCAACCGGTGCCCATCTACAAGAGCTGACTGTAAATTTGACAACATTAAATACTAAATTATAGAAACTTACAATTCAATAAATTTTACTAAAATTGAAGGTCAATACTCATCACTTCCTAATTATTAATATTTTACTTCTTGTTACTTTTATCTCCGCTCATGTATCCATAATCCTACACGATGATAAGTTACTGAACGTCTCTTTCCAACTCTGCATTCGGTGATGTCACAGGGACAGCTCAGAATTGGCCACGGGGAGCATTCACACGCAGAAACTGGCGAGTGCTACAGAGCAGCCCTCCCCCGGGCCCCGAGCCCTTGTTAAACATTTACCAGCACATCACAGCCCTGAACCACCCACAGCAGAATTATCCAGGTGGTCCATTATAAATGCAGATCTCACAGCCCCTCTGTGGAACCACTGAATCAAAATCTCTGGGTTTGGGGCCCAAGAATCTATGTTTTTAGAGAGTTCCCCTGGGGATTCATAAAACACACTGAAAATACTGGGGGATTGGGAGGGAATGAGAGAGGGAAGGAGGAATGTTGAAGGAAGAGAACAAAAGGGTGAAGAAAGGGTTCCCAGGAGAACTTCCCCAGGATCACCATAATTACAAAGTGGGTGAAGGCTTGATTGCAGTGTCTACCCTCTTTTTTGTTATTATTATTGTATTGTGTTATCACTGTATGGAGAGAGACATCTATTAAGCACTCACTATGGTTCAGGCCCAGTGCTAAGTGCCTTAAGTGTATGCTTTGTTCCTACCTCACCTTGATGTAAAAGCTATGTATTGTTCCCATTTTACAGGTGAAGAAACTGAGGTTCAGTTTAGAACCTTGCCCAAAGTCCACACCTAGGAGCTGCCCAAGAGTTTGCCCAAGAGTTAGAGGCAAAATTCAAACCACAGGAGTGGTCCGACTCCAGAAGCAGTGATCTTAGCCACCTCAGTGGCTGGCACGGAGAAGGTTTTCGGGAAATGTTAGTGGAGGGACTTATCCAAAAGGCGCCACCCTATAAGAGCAGCACTCCCTCTGGAATGGGTTTTAAACTCATGATGATTTCTTGACTGCAACTAACTGTCTCACATAAGCAAGGAGAACTGCAGCTCATCCTGAGATGTGAACGATTGAGACAGAGCACCCCCACGCAGGCATAGGGCCTCAAAGAGATGTTCCACACTGTGGTTCATAGAGCAAAGGGCTCTCATGCGGTCCTCCTCAGTCCCTTGACTGGGCCAAAGGACTGCGCTCAGTCCATGCTGGTGAGAATGAAGATGAAAATGGCAGTGACCAGGAGCTCCCCACCGGGTCAGGCAGATGAAGATGAAATCAACATGAACAATGAGAAACCCTATGGGCGTCAAACAAAAAACCCCCATGACAAATTTAGTTTGCAAAAATATTTAGCTCAGGAGAGCATAAATCTTGTGGGGTTGCAGGAAGCTCAAAATGGAATAGTGAGAGATGAAAGTAAGGAGTTAAGTTAGATCACATTGGAAGGGCTGGCCGAGATGGCAGACTCTAGAAGACTCTAGAAGTCAGGGAAGGACGCTGCAGTCTCTGAGAATGAAAAGAACTTTGAAAGGGCCATCCTTGGGAGGCTGACTGTCTGTGTGACACTGCGGTGTCAACTCCGTGGGTGCCCTGCACTAAGTACCCAGAATGGAGCCCAGAGGTGGAGATGGGCTAGGAATGCCCCAGTCTGGTGGGTTCCCCTTGGCTTTCAAAGGGCAGAGTTCAGCTGTGGCCAACAGAAACACTTTTCTTCTTTCCTTTCCCCACCATCCAGGCCCCTAAGAGCAGGGGTTCTTCAAACTGAGATCTGTAGACATTCCAGAAAAAAAGAGAGTCTCAGGGTCAGATGGGTTGGAGAGTTGCTACGTGTCCTGTACTTTTCCATAGAGACTGCACTGATCGTATGAAAGGCTCTGAAAAGTTCTGCGGACAAGAAACACTTGCACCTTTGTAAATCATTTAGAGTTTCTGGAGGTAGCAGACAATGGCAGGGCTCTACCCAGATGGCCTCAGATCCTGTGTTCCTGTTTCTGTCCCACCTCTGGTTTTAGCATGCTTTCACAAAAGTGCCCTGGAATTTGCCTCCCCTGAGGATAAGCCTCCACCAATGACCACCGTGTTGTCCTAGTTGGGACAGATCTGAGGCATCGTTCAGAGTCAAGGTTCCCAGTCTAAAGCTCTCCTCTGTGGACTGTGCCTGGGATCTGTCCTTCCCACACAAGTCATTGGCTCGGGATCAGCTGCTGGGGAACTGGACCTAAAACACCTGATTTCTCCCATAGTTGGACTGCCCGTTCCCAAAATACCTTTCAGTATCATTTGGATCTAGTATTCTTTGGCACATATTTTGAAAAACTCTACCTTGGAGAAAAGCCCCCATCCTGTAAATTGATTTTCTAGAGAGGAAGAGCCTTAATTTGATGAAGAAAAAAGCTTCCTCTGGGTCCTATCTCTATCTGGGAGCCTTTCTGTGGGGTCTTCAAACACCAGCAGGGTTTGCTGTGGTCTGAGTATGGCTCGTCTTCACCAACACTTATGTCGAGGTGTGATCCCTGAAGTGACGGTGTTGAGAGGTGGAGGGACCCCTAAGAGGCCTTTGGGTTGTGAGGGGTGCACCCTTGTTAAGGGATTAATGTCGTCTCTCGGGAGTGAGTGCTGGCTCTCACAGGACTGGAATAGCCACTGCCAGAGCCAGATGTTAGGAACTGATGCTGCCCCTGCATTTGTGCTCTTTTGCATGTCACTTCCCCTTCCGTGGCTCTGCCATGTTACGACGCACTGTGAGGCCCGCGCCAGAAGCTGACCAGGCACTGGCACCATGCTTCTTGGACCTCCTGTCCTCCAGAACCATGAGTTCAATAAACTTATCTTTCTTTATAAATGACTCAGTCTCCAGGTATTCTATTCCAGTAACACCAAATGGATGAAGGGCTGAAAAGAGATTTCCTTTCTCAGTGTTTAGCTGGCATGGGAATTTCAGGAGCATAACCTGGGAATGCAGTAGATTTAGTGAACAGATTTTCTAGGGAAGCATACTTAATCATTACCACAGTGCACATTTGCTTTTGGAGAATGTGGGCAGCATATTCCTTTCCCATTGTCTTGAATTCACATCTTTGCATGATGAGATTTGCCTGAGTCAGAAAGTCACAAATTTGAATGCCTGCATTGGCCAGATTGCTAATGTCAATGAGTGAATCAGACCCAGTATAAGGCAATTGGGAGCGATGGGGACTGGGACAAAATGGGAAGCACATGCCCCATCTAAGGTGGCAGTGGCCAACAGCAGCAAGCCAGCTGTCACTGGGCAGGAATTGGACCCGGGTGCTGGGATGTTGTTTAAGAGAAGCCAGAGATACAGATTTTCTTTGAAATCTCTTGACTTTCTAGTTTGGCGAGAAGTTCAAAAGTTTTTAAACTCTGTGCAATCAAGTAGTACGATAGGCAGGCTTGGTAAGAGACACCAGATTATGATCTCGGTCTTGATGATCTACAAAAGGTCAAAGGAAGAGCAGGGAGAAACACCGCCGTGGGACACAAGGCCTGTAGGCTCACCCTGCCGTCCACTCCCTTTGCACACAATGGTGCTTCCCTTTCGTCCTTTAGCCCCCAGCTTCCTCCTGACCCTCAGACAGGCTGAGCTCCCTGTGATAGCTCCCTTAGCCCCTGAACTTCCCCTTTCGTAACTACTCGTTCAGAGCCTATCTTCCCCACGACTCTGCAGGTTCCATGAAGCCCAGAGCCATGTCTGCTTTGCTCTCCATCATATTCCCAGCACTGGGCACAATGCCTGACACATAGTAGGAGCTCAAAACATTTCTTTTCAATGAACAAAAGAGTAGAGCACCCAGAAGTTTTCCCTAAGGGGAAAGGAATATTCTAGACTCATCACAGAGGATCCATTGCTTTCTTGAAACACTCCTCCAGGATGGTGTTAGGCAATCATCAGAATTGTTGCTGCCATCCCAGAACCAAGGCCCAAAGAGCAGATGGTGCCAAGCAGAGCCGCAGCTTAGGGCTGTGTGTGTTGAGCTTTGTGGACGGAATCCCCTACGGTGAAGCATGGTGATCTACAGCGCTTGGGCCAAATCCGCCTCCTCTGTGTTTCAGTAAATAAAGTTTTATTGAAACAGCTCTACACATTCATTTTTATCTGGTCTGTGGCTGCTTTCTTGCTATGACAGCAGAGTTGCATAACTGAGGCAGAGTTTGTGGGGTCTGCAAAGCCCAAAATATATATCTGGTGCAGTACAGTAAAAGTTTGCAGATCCCTGCCCTCGAGTTGTGCAGTACCCAACCTTTACTGATATGTGGCAGCCACGGCGCTAAGTATTCCTTAATCCAAATTTTGAGAACCGCTGACTGCTGGGACAAGCCACTTCCCTACCAGGTTTGTGGGTGGTGACATTTTGGCAGAATCCTCAATGTCATCAGCACCCTCTCTCTATGCCCACCCGTGGGTGGAAGAGAAGCCGGGCAGAGAGAGGTGGGTAGTAGCCTTGTGGGCCCATTGCAGTGTGTGGAGCACGGGGCCCATGCTTTTCCCCTGTGCCCACCCTGCCTCCTACGAGATGGGGGGTGTGGGACGATTCAGGGTCTAGTGATGGTCTCTTTGGCCCAAGGTTGCCAAGCTCCAGTCTAGGAGCTTCTGGGTGTGGAGAAAGGGCAGGAGGGAGAAGGAGGAGGTGAGACAGTGACTAGGAGGGGAGGGGTAGCCTGCAGACCCACCTACAGGCCTAGCAAGGATATGTTAGCCTCCAGTGGGTCAGTGGATGCCAATGAAGGTGGCTGGGCTGGTCCCAGCAGCAGGGCCACCCTCCAGCCACAGGGACCCTGGTTGCAGGAAGCTGTGAAGCAGATGTCCCAGAGCAGAACCCAGGGGTGGGGGAAAGAGGAAGTTGAGCCTGAACCAGATTGCCTGTGTCAGGGTCTATGCAGCAGGGACATCCCTGCTGGGTTTTCCAGAGAACAAACAATTTTGGTTGTGGTTATCTAATGCTGGGTAATAAGCCACCCTAAAACTTGGTAGCTTAACAAAACAACTCAGCAGTTTATGCGTGAATATGCAATCTGGGCAGTTCTCTGCGAGGACAGTTCCTCTCTGATGACTCACTGTCAGCTGGACAGACTCCGAGGCCGAGAGCTGGGATCTCCTGAGGGGTCTGTCGCTCACACCTCTGGTGGTGGCTGCTGGCTGTTGGGGGGACCTTAGCTGGGGCTGTTGGCTGAAGTACCTACACGTGGCCTTTCCGTGCTTGGCTTCTGCACTGCCTGGTGGCTGGTCCCAAGGGGGAGGGCCAGTGCCCCAAGAGACAGAGCCAGGTGGAATTTGCATCGCATTTTCTAATCTAGATCAGAAGTCACACAGTGTAACTTCTGCCACATTCTATCCATTAGGAACAAATCATTAAGTCTTGCTTCTATTTAAGGGGAGGGAAACTAGAAGTCTAAAGGCATATTTTAAAACCTCCACAAATATGCATCACCCAGAATGAGCCTTTGGGGATTGTCCCACAGACAGCCTGGAAACGATGGAAAAGGAAGAGGAGGGCACCTAGACGAGGACGTCTGTTTTCCTCCTCTCTGCCCATCCCCCGAGGGCTGGGGGAAGGGAAGGACGACTTCTGTGTCCACTAGCATCCCTGCCCAGGGAAGGGTAGGCAAGCCTTTAACTCAAATACGAGACTCAAGCTTCAAAATGAATAGGGCTGAGCCTTAAGATCCAAAGTGAGACTATTTTAAGGATCAGAAGTGACGGAGTGACAGAATGAGAGTAAAAGTCAGTTAAAGCATCCTTTACCATTTGGGAAGCAGAGCGGTCTGGGGTGGGTGCCCATAGAGCGCTGTTGGCAGCAGCAATGACACAAGTGACAATTGCTCAGATTTATACCCCAATATGGGTAGGCTGGGCCACCCCCCGGCAAATGGCTTCATTCGAAAAGCCTCACCAGTCGTCCGATCCTTCCGCACTTTCATCTTCAAGCCCTATGTTTGGGGAAAATTGGGGGAATTGGATAAACTGATCTCTGGGGGCCCTTCCAGGACTAACACTCCCCGATTGTCTCGCTAACAAGGGGCTCGGTGCTGACAGTTTGCGCAGGAAATAGTCTCTGAGAATGTGTTTATTTAATTAAAGCATCTTTCAGTACAGAAATCATAATAGTAGCTGGAGAAATTAGCTCTGTTCCCTGGTTTCGCTGAAGTAGCAGTGGTTACACGTGGTCTTTCCCAGTCTCTCCTCTCTCTCTGCCTGTCTCCGCCTTCTTCCCTCAGATCCTGTCGGCCTCTGGCCACTCGCGCCCTGAGTGGTGATTTGACAGGGGACTTTAACAAGCTTCCAGCGCTGGAACCAAATCTCTGCCCTGGCAGCTTCACTGCTCGGCTTTACAGCCCCGTGACTTGTAGGCTTTGCTGCTCCGAGTGTGGTCTGTGAACCGTCAGCATCACCTGGGCACGTGTGAGACACGCCGAACCTCAGGCCTCCTCCCCGACCCCCTAAATCAGAATCGACTTTTTAACAAGATCCCCGGGGGGTTCAAGTCACCGTGAAAGTTGGAGAAGTGCTGTTTAAGAATCCCAATTCCTCGGCTCTTTCTTCTTCGTCGTCGTCTTTTTCAAGACATCTGGAAGTAGATGGTCTCCGCGGTTAACTCCCCTCTGTTTCCGACCCCGCTGGGTCCCCGGCAGCCCCTGGAGAGCTTCGCCTGCTGCTTTGGAGAACCGCAGTTGCTCACCTTCCATCAGTGCCTAGCAGGAGTCAGGCCCCCCTTCCAGCGCTTGAGTTTAAAATATCCTTGGCTCGGTATCTGGAGACGTGTCCATGGGAAATACTTATGGTAAATGATTTCTATTCAAACGGCGTGTTGTGGAACACCATGGTCATTTCTTTTGAACCCAGTCTGATTCCAGAGCAACTACAGGAAGGTTTCCTAACACCCCCTGGCCATCTTCATCTCCCGGGTACCTCAGTCTTTAGTTGATGTCAAAAGGCTCATCTCATTGCAAATCTCAGAAACACTCCTGTTACAAGGTCACTTGCCTACAGCTATTTGTGTAAAAGCCACATGAGTGTGGGAAAGGGACGGTCACAACCCTCGGTGCACTGCAAAGATCACACCATCGTGTCTGGCTGTCATGCAGACTTCTTTTTTTCCTGTTTCTCACCTTGCATTGAGGACATAAAAACCAACAGGGGTGGCGGTTATAATTTTAGGCACCCATAATTCTATACAGATGAGAGGGTGAAGCACCTTCATCCAACAAGCTCTTCTGGGCATTTTCCATTGTGAACACATTTCAGTTTAACCAAGTGGTATCAATCTACGGGTGGACTCAATCCATGTTTAGGGCAGTTACTAAAAGTGTATTGACCCCCTTGGAAACAGCCGGGTCCCTGAGGTGGCCCACCATCAAAGCAAGGTTTCCCAGCAGCTGTGAGCTCTAGACCCCAGACCAATAATGACCACAGGGGGCATTTTTAAAATGGCATTGGCCTGAGCTGGTTGTGATTTTTAGTCCTCCTGTCTAAGTTTGGCTTCCTCTGGGAGTAGAGCCTGGGTCAAGGGTTTGGGTGCAGGGGATGTACTTGAGAAGTGATTCCAGGAAGCAGGAGTCGGGGGCTGGAGTGGGAGAATGATAGGCTCATATCACGGGGCTTCTCCAGGTTGCTGCTCCAGGCCACGGAGCTGTCGCCGTGGGGCCTCTGACAAGCGTGAGGAACGTCTCCAAGAAACGTTCCCAAAGGTCAAGGTCAAGGAGGTTGGACCACTGCTCCACTGCTTCCAAACCTAAGCAATGGAAGATTGCACTCAGCAGCATTAACTCCTCTGCTGTTCTGGCCTGTGCTTTAGCATCAGCCCAGCAGGCTGCTTCCGCGTAGAAAGCTCTGGAGCTATGTAATGCTGAAAGATGCTTGGCTTCACCTGAGGCAGGTATGGGCAATGCAGGTGAGTCTGACCTCAGACACAGCTGCTCACTGTGGGCACATCCAGGAGCTACCACCACCTCTCAACGCCTGTATGAGGTAAGTAGTAGTATTATCCCCATCTTCAAGCTAGGGAAACTGAGGCTCAGAGAGGTTATATAGTCTGTCTAGCTAGAAACAGGGGCTTAGGGACCTAGCCCAGGCTGTCCAACTCCACAGCCTCCCCTTGGAACCTGCCACACTGTGCTGCAAAGGACTGGAGGGAGACCAGCCATCTGGTTTGCCCAGGGCAATCTGAGCTTTAGCACTGCCAGCTCCAGATCCCAGGCAAACTGAGATGCTGGCTACCCTGGTGGGGTCTCTGCCCCTGCAGCTCCCAGCTTTCCGCAGGCCCCTCCTGAGCAGTGGCACCTGTGGGCTTTAGGCAGCCTTTCTCCCCGTCTCCCACTCCACTTCCGCATTCTGCTTAAGGCTGTTTCCAGGAAAAACCCAGATAAAATCAGATTTCACGTGGTAGTTTCCCCTGAGTGAACCTTTTATGTAGAAGGTGGGAGACAAGGAAGTTTTTGGTTTTTATTTCCTTTAATGAAGTATTCTGATTCTAATGTGGGGGAGGAAGGTCATGGCTACAAATAAAATTTGGTTGATTTACTTGCTAAGCATCCATTATCGTTTTATTGTTTCATTAGGGGCTATTTTAAAAATGACAGAACGCGTGTGGCGGGAGGCAAATACGTGGTAAATCTATGCACGTTAGTTTTCCAGGGCTGCCGTGACAAAGGACCACAAACTGGCTGGCAAACAAGAACTTACTCTCTCGCCGTTCCGGGGCCTGGAAATCTGAGGTGGAAGAGTCAGCAGGCTGGTTCCTTCTGTCCCAGGCGGTTCTCCGTGGTGTGCAGGTGGTCACCTCTCTGCGTCTTCGCGTGGTCTTTCCTTATGCTTGTCTCTGCGTCATAAGGACACCAGTCCCATTGGAGTAGCTCCCACCCTAATGACCTCGTGTTAGCCCAATGTCCTCTGTGAAGACTCTGCTTTCAAACACGATCACGTTCTGAGGTCCTTGGGGTTAGGACATCAGCATGTGCATGTTGGGGGACACCATTCGATCCACAACACTGTGACAGAACAAGTGAGAAGGTGTC
>RJWJ010010526.1:0-46751 GCA_004363605.1 Indri indri | reverse complement strand
AAAAAAAAAGAGCCAGCTATATGTTGTCTGCAAGAAATACACTTCACCTGTGAAGACACACATAAACTGAAAATAAAGAGATGGAAAAAGATATTCCATGCAAATAGAAACCAAAAAAGAACAGGAATAGCTATACTTCTATCAGATAAAATAGATTTAAAGACAAAAACTATAAAAAGAGACAAAGACGGTTATGATGTGATGGTAAAGGAGTCAATTCAGCAAGAGGATGTAACAATTCTAAGTATGTATACACCTAACATTGGAGCACTTAGATATATAGGGCAAATATTGTCGGAGCTAAAGAGAGAGATAGACTCCAATAAAATAATCATTGAGGACCTCAACACTCCACTTTCAGCACTGGAAAAATCATCCAGACAGAAAATCAACAAAGAAACCTTAGAGTTAATCTGCATTATAGACCAAATGGATCCAATAGATATTTATAGGGCATTTCATCCAATAGCTGCAGAATACACATTCTTCTCCTCAGCTCATGGATCATTCTCAAGGATAAGCCATATGTTAGGCCAAAAACAAGTCTTAAAAAATTCAAAAAAACTGAAATCATACTAAGTATTTTCTCTACCCATAATGGAATAAAACTAGAAATCAGTAACAAGAGGATCAGTGGAAAATATACAAACACATGGAAATTAAACAATATGCTCCTGAATTACCAGTGGGTCAATGAAGACATTAAGAAGGAAATTAAAAAATTTTTTGAAAACACAATGTATCAAAACCAATGGGATACAGAAAAAGCAGTTATAAGAGGAAAGTTGATAGTAATAAATGCCTACATTAAAAAAGTAGAAAAGGTTCAAATAAACAACCTAATGATGCATGTCAAAGAACTAGAAAAACAAGAGTGAACCAAACCCAAAATTAGTATAAGAAAAGAAATAAAGATCAGAGCAGAAAATAAATGAAACTGAAACAAACAAAAAACAATATAAAAGATCAATGAAACAAAAAGTTGGTTTTTTGAAAAGATGAACAAAATGGACATACCTTTAGGCAGACTAAGAAAAAAAGAGAGAAGATCCAAATAAATAACACCAGAGATGAAAAAGGAAGCACTACAACTGATACTGCAGAAATCCAAAGGATCAGTAGAGACTACTATGAGCAACTATATGCCAATAAAATGGAAAACCTAGAAATAATGGATAAATTCCTAGACACATACAACCTACCCAGATTGAACCAGGAAGAAATCCAGAACCTGAATAAACCAATAAGTAATGAGACAGAAACAGTAATAAAAAGTTTCCCATCAAAGAAAAGTCTAGGACCCAATGGCTTCACTCCCGAATTCTACCAAGTATTCAAAGAGTTAATATCAATCCTACTTAAACTATTCCAAAAAATCGAGGAGGAGGGAATACTCCCAAACTCATTCTACGAGGCCTGTATCACCCTGATGCCAAAATCAGATAAAGACAAAACAAAAAAAGGAAGCTATTGGCCAATTTCTCTGATAAACACAGATGCAAAAATCCTCAACAAAATACTAGCAAGCTGAATTCAAGAACACATTAAAAAAATTATTCATTGTGATCAAGTGGGATTCATCCCAGGGATGCAAGCATGGCTCAACATATGCAAATCAATGGGATACATCATATCAACAAATGAAGGACAAAAACTATATGGTCGTTTCAATTGATGTTGGAAAAACATTCAATAAAATTCAACATCCTTTTATGATAAAAACTCTCAAAACACTGAGTGTAAAAGGAACTTACCTCAACATGATAAAAGCCATATAGGACAGACCCACAGCAAGTATCATACTGAATGGGGAAAAACTGAAAGCCTTTCCTCCAAGATCTGGAACAAGACAAGGATGCCGACTTTCACCACTGTTATTCAACATAGTACTAGAAGTTATAGCTAGAACAATCAGATGAGAGAGAAATAAAGGACATCCAAATTGGACAGGAAGAAGTCAAATTATCGTTGTTTGCAGATGATGTGATCTTATATCTAGAGAAACCCAAGGGCTACACAAAAAACTATTGGAACTTATAAACAAATTCAGCAAAGTTGCAGGTTATAAAATCAATATACAAAATCAATAGCATTTCTATATGCCAACAGTAAACAATCGAAAAAAGAAACCAAGAAAATAATCCTACTTACAATAGCTGCAAATAAAATAAAATACCTAGGAAGAAACTTAACCAAAGGAGTGAACCATCTCTATAATCAAAACTGTAAAACATCAATGAAAGAAATTGAAGAGGGCACACACAAAAAAATGGAAAGATATTCCATGCTTGTGGATTATAAGTACCAATATTGTTAAAATGTCCATACCACCCAAAGCAATCTGCAGATTCAATGGAATCCCCATCAAAATACCAATGACATTCTTCACAGGAATAGAAAAAATAATCCTAAAATTTATATGGGACCACGAAAGACCCAGAATAGCCACAGCCATCCTGAGCAAAAAGAGCAAAACTGGAGGAATCACATTACCTGACTTCATATTATGTTATACTATAATACAAAGTTGTAGTAACCAAAACAATGTGGTACTGGCATAAAAACAGACATGTAGACCAACAGAACAGAATAGAGAACCCAGAAATAAATCCATATATCTATAGTGAACCTATCTTTGACAAAGTTGCCAAGAACATACATTGGAGAAAGGATAGTCTCTTCAATAAATGGTGCTGGGCCATCTGGGGGATGGACATGCTTGAAGCTCGGACTTGGCAGGGGAGAGGGGGGAAGGGCAACATACGTAACCTAAACATCTGTACCCCCACAATACGCTGAAATTAAAAAAAAAAAAAATAAATGGTTCTGGGAAAATTGGATATCTATATGCACAAGAATGAAAATAGACCCTTATCTCTCACCATATACAAAAATCAAATAAATGAATTCAAGACTTTAAGACCTGAAACTATGAAACTACTAACAGAAAACATTGGGGAAATGCTTCAGGACATTGATCTGGGCAATGATTTCTTGAGTAATTTTGCAACCAAAGCAAAATTGGACAAATGGGATCATATCAAGCTAAAAAGCTTCTGCACAGCAAAGGAAACAATCAACAAAAAATAGAGACAACCCACAGAATAGGAGAAAATATTTGCCAACTACCCATCTGACAAGGGATTAGTAACTAGAATATATAAGGAACTCCAACAACTCAATAGGAAGAAATCAAATAATCTGATTAAAAAATGGACAAAAGATCTGAATACACATTTCTCAAAAGAAGACATACATATGGCCAACAGGTATATGGAAAAATGCTCAACGTCATTAGTCATCAGAGAAATGCAAATCAAAACTATAAATACAATGAAATAACATCTCGTCCCAGTAAAAATGGCTTTTATCAAGAAGATAGGCAATAACGAATGCTGGAGAGGATGTAGAGAAAGGGGAACCCTTATACATCGTTGATGGGAATGTAAATTAGCGCTACCACTCTGGAGAACAATATGGAGGTTCCTCAAAAAACTGAAAATAGAACTACCATATGACCCAGTAATCCCACTGCTGGGTATATATCCAAAGCAGGGGAAATCAGTATATTGAAACGATTATTTGCACTTCCATGTTTATTGCAGCACAATTCACAATAGCCAAGATTTGAAATCAACCTATGTGTCCATCAATGGATGAATGGATAAAGAAATTGTGGTACATATACACAATGGAATATTATATAGCCACAAAAAGAATGAAATCCTGCCATTTGTAACAACATGAATGGAACTGGAGAACATTATGTTAAGTGAAATAAGCCAACAAAGCACAGAAAGACAAATCTCACATGTTCTCACTCACATATGGGAGCTAAATATTAAAAACCATTGATCTCATGGCAACAGAGAGTAGAATGATAGTTACCAGAGGCTGGGAAGGGTAACGGGGAGGGGCAGATAAAGAGATAAAGTGAAGAGGATTAATGGGGTGCAAAAATATAGTTAGATAGATAGAATGCATGATATTTGATAGCACAGCAAGGTGACTACCACCAATAAGTTACAGCATACTTTAAAATAACTAAAAGAGTGGAATTGGAATGTTCCTAACACAAAGAAATGGTAAATATCTGACGTGATGGATATTCCAGTTACCCTGCTTTCATTAATTTACAATGTATGCCTGTATCAAAACACCACATATACCCTATAAAGATATACAACTATTATGTACCCATAATAATTTTTAAAAAATTAAAAAAACATGAAAAAGAATGTGATGAGAGCCTATAGTAGGAATGAAGAGGTACTGATTAATTCAAGAAATAATCCAGAAGTAGAATCAGTGGATCAGTTCACCAACTGCATGTAGGGAGGGAAGAAGTGGAGGGCAAAGGCCAAGTTGGGGGAGTAGAAAAAATGAAAAATAAATTCAAGTTTCTCTAGCCTGGACAACTGGGTATTTAATGATGAGATGTGTAATACAGAGAGGAAAAGAGGTATGGAAGTAGAGCAGAAGATACTAAGTACGGTTTTGAACATATTGAGCTCAAAGTGCTTGTAGGACATTTCAGATGGATACTTTCAGGTGTTGCTTAGAAATACTCTCTGGAGTTCTGGAGAAATATCGGGGCTGGGTTTGTAGATATGGAATATATCAGGCTAGGGAAGCTGAAGCCTAAATTACTCGAGGAGGGCAGTTTGCATAAGGAAAAAAAAAAGTGGCTAAAGGAATAATTCTACAGAAAGCCAATATTTAAGGGACCTGAAGAAAATACTGTACCAATAAGGGAGGCAGAAGGGAATATTCAGAAGGCTGGAAAGGAAATCAGGCTCCAGAGGGAAAGATAGATAACATTTATTAGTTCTCAGGCATCATATGTAGTTTATATTTATGGGTTCATTGAATAGTAATAACAACCCTGTTTAATAGATGAGGAAATAAAGAAACTCAGGGACAGAAACGTCAAGTAATTCACTAAAGGTGGTAAAATTAGTAAGTGGCAGAGTCAGTTTCTGAATGGGAGTTGTTCGAGCTTGCCTTATCATGGTGGCTAAGGAAAGAGGGTGTTTCCGAGAGAGTAGTCAGAAGGTCACAGTCGTCCGTGACCTGATGTTAACCTACTTTCCAACCTTGTCTTCATTTACTCCAGACTGGTCAACTTAGAATGCTCCATGTCTTCTGCACAAGCTCAAACCCTACTAAGGCTTCCCATAGTGTTTTGTGGATCACTACTTTCATGAGATACTCTGTGGAAAAAAGTGTTCTATGGTCAAATTAGTTTGAGAAATGCTGCCAACTTTATTCTCCTCTTGGGAATTTGCAAGTTATATTAGCTCATCAAAGGTATTGAAAAGTCCTACAGTAAAGAACCTATTCTGACTTTGTCTACCAAGTGTTTCCTAAAGTTATTTGAACTTACTTGACCTTGGGACCCCCCCCCCACCACAGACACACACACTCAGAAAATCTATAAACTTCCCTCAGAACTAGGGTTCTAAAACACTCCAAGTGAAATTAGTATTTACTTTTCCTTGGTTGGCTTTAAGTGAGATACACTAAGCTTTATCTGCATCTTATTCTTGATGGCCGTAGAACACATTCTCCCCTGTAATACTGTTATTTGTACCCTGCACCCCTATTGTGGCCCCCAGGAAAATGAAGTCTGCATATTTCTCATTTTGGGTCTTACATAGGACCTAGTGCAGTGGCTTTCATATAGTAATTGTTCAATCACTGCCTATTGAATGAATAAATAAAATGTACAAAACAGGAAATTAATACTTTTTCTTTTAAATAATTCTAAGTTCTTTATTAAAAGAACTTATCTGGCTCAAAATGTGGATGCAAATTTAGACTCAAACTAGGCTTTTATTTGAGATTAGGGAGAATGTATGTTTTGAGTTTTGTTTTCATTTGAACTGTTTTCTTCTGGGTTCAGTTGAAGAGTAAATTAAGAAAGGCAACATTTTGGTTATTTCTGTCCTTACTAAATATGGGATATACCACTAGATCTTGGAAACATCACTTTTCCTGAGTGGTTCTGGTCTTGTCATATAATTTAAAGTCAGACTTGGATTTCTTAGCTAAATCAGTGAATGTCTGTACCCTCTGAACCTTTCTTACTGGTTTGATGCAATTATTTCTCTTGCTCATTCTGGCTTACTATTGGCAGCAATCACACTGGTTTCATTATTTCAATTGTGAGGCCTTATATGGAATTTAATCAAATGTGACGTTGTGTCTGATCTTTCTCTCCTTTGAATTGTATGACACATTCAGCTATGCCCTCCTCTGTTTTCCCATAGGGATAGAGGAGGGCCTGCTCTGACTCCTCCACACTCTTTTCTACATCATGTGCCTCCCAACTCCCATGTGTGGTTAAGTCATATAGAAATGTGTGTGTGTGTGCATGTGTGCGTGTATGTGTGTGCATGGGTGTGTGTGTGTGAGTGAGGGGGAGAGAGAGAGAGAAAGATAAAGGAAGAGGAGGAGGAGGAGGAGGAGGAGAAGCAGCCACCAGAGTGTGTCATGCTGAGGGAAAAAGGCTAACCATGAGCATCGGCAGTCACAGGAGCACGGAGATCCCTAGAAAAGGCCTGACCATTTGGGTAAAAATGGCTGCGTTCCTGCTACACACACATCAGCCCTACCTGTGTTCAAGTTTTGTTTGCTTATTCGTTAGCTGGATGTCCTACTTCTGGAGCAGAACACCAGAATCCTTGTGAGTTTAGAGGGCTCTGTAGGAGTTTTATTAACTTACAATACTTGTTTAAGAGTTCCTGATGAATCATAATTATTGTTCTAGAATGAGTCTAAGGATTTTTTACAAGGAAGACAAATCCTACTTGGAGTATATTTTCTTATTTTCAGAGTCTCTTTAGTGCCATGTAAGTTACTTGAATTTGCACATGTAAAAGCGGTGGTGGTGGTACATTGATAATCATCTTACACAGGGAACGGGCATGGTGGACACTTATACCGAAAGTTCTAAATTTATTACATTAAATTATTTGCATTTTGGGAGAGAAAGAGAATCAGATCTGGCTATGTATAATAAAAGAGCATTAAAGTATCAAGAGTAATTCTTATCATCTCCCAAAGTGACTTTGCGGTACACAATTAAAATGGCAATATTTTGCATAGTGTGACAAAATTTTATTGTCATGGCTGCCATATCATATAGGGAGAAAACCAACGTTTAGCATCACTGTAATAATGTTGAAATATTTAGAGCAAGTATTAGATTTTTTTTTCTAGAATGAATAACTATTATGATGTCATCAAAATGGAAAGTGTTGCAAAGGGAAGAAAATACACTTTTGGCTGAATGCACAGGGAATGCTGATGGTATTCATTAAGCATGAAATAGTAAGACGAATAAAATTTCCATTTCTGTCCCCTCCCCCGTGAAACATCTTCTGTGTATTCAGAGCTCCCTTTGAAGTCAATATATGATCTTTGCTTTAATCCATTTTTAAAGCTTCCTTTGAAGTCAGTGGGAGCTCGTGCCTGGAAGGGAGGAAAGTGGCTGAGGATTGGGTGCCTGCTGGGGAAGAGGGACCAGCCTAATCATCACCAGAAAATATTATTTAGTGATTGTCCTCATGCACATGATCTGTTAAGTTCCACACCAAAGTGACTTTCAAACTGGTCTGATTTATTTCCTAGTGTTTTAAAGCTACTAAGATGACCAAAACTAGTACCTTCTTTTTAGGGCGGTATTTTTTGTTCAAATGGTTAAGGGGGATTATATTTATAAATAGAAATAATTCTTTTATCTTGACGCTCTCACAAATGTTGTTTCACCTAAGTGAATTTTCCAGATAACTGAAACGAATAATTATCTAATACAGTAATTCCTTTAAGGAGAAGTGAAGAGTATAGGATTATTTTCTTCTGTATGAAGTTACTTCAGACTACTCAGCTTTTTTTTTAAATCTCATTAAATAGTCTGGAGCAAGGTAGAAAGTTTACTTTCATTTGTCCTGCTTCTTCTTGGCTGCTGTCAACTGTCCGCTGTGATACTGGTTCTCTGCTGCTATTCGGCTCTTTTATCTTACGCAGAGTAGCCTGAAGATTGGCCAGGAGGCATGAAGTAGATTTATACCTTTCCTTCAGGGTAAAGTATAAAGACTGTCCCTTCTCTCATTTCCTTTTTCTCTCCCCTCATCCTGTCCTGTTCCTCACTTTCTGTCCCTTCTCTCCTTGGGCCTGCTGCCGCTTTTCCTTTCTCCTTTGATCCACTTCCATGATGTCAGCCCCTCCTATGAGCAGAGGGTGCCTGCATCAGTGTTTGGCACATGGACTTTAGTGTCAGGCTTGAGCTCTGCATCTCTGATTGGATCTTGACCGGGATGCCTCTCAAGGCCTCAAACTTAACACTTCAAAACTGAACTCAGCAGCTCCTGCCAAGAACTTCATTTCTAATCTCTCTGTGTGGCATCATCTTCCATCTAGCCTCCATATAGCGTGATAATCTGTGAATTGTCCTTGACAGCATCTCTTCTCTATCACTTCACTTCTAATCATGTATCAAACCCTGTCACATCCACCTTGGAAATTGATCTGCCCATCTCCACTCCTCCCTGTCGCTATCTTGTCTAGTCTCTTATCACATCTTGGGGAGGACCACAACTGTCTCTCTCTGGTCACTTTTGTACAAACTTGTCTTCACACTGTTGCAAATTTTCTTCCTAAAATTTAAAGCTGACAGTGTCAGTCTCAGACTTAAGAATCTACTGTTTGTCTCAGCTGAGCATCTAAAACCTTTTATAATCTGATCTGACTCTCTGGCAATTTTTCCATTCTTTGTGCCTGTTGCCACTGGCATTGGAAATGCACTTGGCAAATGTATGCATGTCCTTCAAGACTAAAGGGAGTATCTCTTCTATGAAGCCTTCCCCAATGTCTTCAGGTAGTCACTTGCTCTTTCTCTGGGCTTTCCACCCTCTGTTCTTTCCTCATGTATAGTACTTGGTCAGGTGACCTGGGATGATCTGTTTTTACATGTCTGTTGTACCAGAATGAAAGCTCCTGGAGAGTGCACTTTATAGTTTAGTTTTCTCTCAATCTCCATCCCAATGCATTCCTCAGATCAGGTATCAACCAATAAATGTCTGGTGAATGAATGAATATTTCGAGAGGTCCTTTTCACTTACATTTGGGCTTGAAGTGTGTTTTATGTTATTGAGGCAGGTAGTTCAGATAATAAAATTTTTTTTGAAACAGATTCTCCCTTTAAGAGGCATATAGATAGAAAAAATATAAAACTTTTGTCTCATAAGGGAAAATAATGCCAACATCCTGAGGATGGCCCAGCAGAAGGATAGAAAGTGCTGTTCCTTAATGATGCCCCTAAACCTCTGTACCACCTTCAGAAATATCTGCTGCTAGTGTCCTTGTTACATGAGAAATACAACCCCCATAATTAAAACCACTTATAGTCAGGTATAGAGGGCAACCATCTGCTTCAGAGCTTCTACTTCTCAAGATTTCTGAGATTTCAGCAAAGATTTCAGATAAGACTCTTACAAAAGAGTTTTTTTCCCATTAGTGTTTTTAGTAGGGATTATAAACCAAACAAACAAATCTCCAAGGTCCTATTTTTAAAAATAATAATCCAGCAGGACAAACATGCACTAAAAGCAGTTAATCTATGGTAGGAACAAGAAATTTTTAAAGAAATGAAAATATTAATAGGGTCTCCTTACTTATGAAGATAAACTTGGCTCTAATTTTAGTGATGTTTGTGGGCAATGGTAGAGACAGAAAAGTATCTGTTTAGCAAATTTAAAAATTAAATGGGAACATCTTACTTTATTCAATAAATATATAAAATAAAAGTGTACTTCAGTTCCATTATTTGGGTTATTAAAGGAAAGGAAAATATAAGAATAAGTTCTGGAGGCAGAGCTGTGGGAGAACTAGGAGACAGAGCAAAGCTTGCATTAGAGCAAAAGGCTAGGGAGAAAGACACCACCGTCTTCTACTTCCTGGATTATTCCTTTAGTTACCTCTATTCCTCCATGAATCTTCTGTTTTAGATTTCTTCTGCATCATCCTTCCCTTTTTTCTAACTCATCTCATCTGGCCCAAACCATCCTCTGATGGCATGTCTGCCTAAGGCTCCTCAGATTCTTGTCTTGGTTTCTAATCAGTCTCTCCCTGGGCCTCTCCCCCAAAACCTCCAGCTGCCTCAGGTCCAGGGTCCCACTCATTGTGTGATCTCATCTCTTCCCTCTCTTTTCCTAGATGAATGAAAATTTCTTCCTGCTCATCTCCACCTCAGTCGAGTCCTAACTTACCTTTGGTGTGTTATTTGACCTTCTGGGCCTCAGTACCCTTATCTGTGAAAAGGGGATTAATAATGTATGCCTTACAAGATTGTGAATCACTCAGCAGGTCCTTAAATACTCATTTCCCTGTCCTCCTTAGCTTTTCCCTGCTGTTTCCATTCCTTCACTTCTCTGCTGATATCAGTGTTTTTCAATCATCTCACCAACTAAGCCAATCTGCTGGGAATTTACTTCTGGAATTCTGCCTGAAGTCTAACCCTGTGTCTGAGAGTAGAGTTTCAGAGGGAGGCTTTGAAATCTCTGTACCAGCTTCAGAGTTAGGCATCACAAATTGAAGTCCTTGTCCCGTCATGTACTCAGTGTGTAAGCTTTGGGCAGGTTGCATACTATTTTTGTGGTCTGGTTTCCTCATCTATCATTTTGGGATAATACCAATTTCTACTTCAAATCATTATAATAAGGATTAAATGAGCTACTTCATCAAAAGTGTTTAGTATAATGCCCAGCACATTTAAGTGCTCAATATATGTTAGCTATCATTAGTAGGTACTTCCATTTAGAAAATTTATTGAGTGTTTTATGACCAATGACATTATGTACTCAATGCTCCAGCTTTATCTTCTCACCTCAGAAGGAAAGTTTGGCAGAATTCAAGTGCTTGCTCTGGCCTGTCCAAAGCGGATCCTTGATAGATGCTTGCTGCGTTTCACTGCCTGTAGTAGAGGGATAGTGTGGAAGTGTGTACTGGCTTCATTTTTCATGGGAGAGAAAATGTGTTAACAGGAGGAAACTCCGGGTGCAAGGGAAGGATGTGGTGATTTCGATGTGGTTGTCTGGAATAGGAGAGAGGTGGTGGCAGCTAGCTGAGGAGAGTGGGCCAGCAAAGGGTGCTGCTGCCACCACCTGCATGCTTTTGGTATCTCCACCAGCCTTACCCTCTGGACACTAGCTCAGAAATTCCTAAGAGCACCAGAGCCCTACAACCCCCTGCTTTAAAAAAAAAAAAAAAAAAAAAATACTGCTTTAGATAGATCATGCTTCATTCTAGACTTAGAGGTAGAATTTTGAGATTCTAATCAGGAAGGCATATTTCAGTTTTTTTTTTTTTCCCAGTGAAAAGTAGAGAGAGAGCTGAAGATAAAACTACTTTAAAGCATCAGCAAAATGTTTAGGCATGCAGAAAAAGAATTGCCTTGAAAGAACTTTAAAAGAATATCTGATAGTTAACTGTCAAAAATAATGTTATATCCACATACTTGCCACAGTAATAGATCAATGCTTTTTAACAGAAAACAAGACAGGACTGTGTGTGAGTGTGTCTGTCTATATACAAAAAGGTACTATGTCATTTCCTAATCTAGCCTGAAAAAGTGGATAAATTATCTTTCAAGGACTGTATTATTTTCTAGAATGACTGTAGTCTCTGAAACCTATAATTTATCACATACTCTGAGGCTGAGACAAAACATCTGAATTTGGCCAGTCCCCAAAAATCTAGTATGCTTGCCTGATGACATTATAGGGGAGTTACGTCAGGTGACATTAAACATATACAAATTCAACTGGGAGCATCTGGAAAGAAATTTAAATATTGTGAGTAATTCTGCATATCAGTTCACTCAATAAGCCTAGGCCTCCTCTGAGAGCTCAGCTCCCTGGGGCCTCCCATTGTGGGAGCATCTCCCTGTGCTGAGGGTGATTCTGGTGTTTAAACACAGCTTCTAAGTGCAAGCCGACTTTTTCATCTATTGCTTAACTCAAGAAAGAGTCATCATCTGTTCCAGACCTATAGGAAAACAGCTTTATTGAGAGGCCAAGTATCAACTTCTAATGGATTTTCAAGAATGATTTTCAAAGTGAGCATCTTTTACCGTATCTGCTGCCTTGAGAACTTAAAGCCCTGATGAAATGCAGCTCCTCACTCCACCACTAGTTGCTTGTCATATCTGCCATTCCATGCCCCTCCTTGCACCCAATGTTTTATTCTTTTGCCATCATGCCTGTAGGTGACCAGGAGTAGGCTGTTGATGGGGTTCATGACCAGCAAACGGCCGTCAGTAATGTGGTGCTTAGTGCTGGAATTAGGAGCACCTGATTAGCACCTAACTAAAGACTTAAGTTTAGGGAAATGCTATGTAGGAGCAAAATCCTTTAACCTTGAAACCGGGCTATAGGCCCAAAAAGAATCTTTGGTCATTGTGTTCCCTTTTTGCTAGAATAATGGGAGGAGGGCTTTCTTTCTAGACTAAGTTAATTCTCATGGTACCAGAGCAATAGGTAGAGCAATAGGTACAGATTCTGTGTCTTGTATCGCCCTAATCTGCAGAGTATTCAAGATATTCTTGATACCACTAGACAAATTCTCATGGGGGAGTAGGGGTTAAAATCTGGAAAATTCTAAGGTTATCATCTCATGTTTTATTACTGTTGCTTAGTGATACGGGGAGGAGAGAAACAAAGGATAGCTGATAATAACTACCTACAAGAAGTCATAGAATCATAGAATTTTGGTAATGTAGGGGGGCACCTCAATCCTATTTCTTGAGTTTTAGAGGAGTGAAATGATTTGTTTAAGGTAAAAATATATGGCAGAGCTAGGACCAGAACCTCAGTTTCCTGGCCCCAGGCTGGTTTTACCTGTGCTATTACAATGTCTGTGATGAACTGGTTTAATAGGAACTGGTTTAGCCTGTTTTGTGGCAGTACAGCTCCACCATTCAATGAGCTCCCTGAAAAGGGGAGAACAAAGTCCACATTATTACATGTTTTGGTTTTGGGGGCATAAGTGTCACTGGCAAAGTGTGAAGTGCACATAAACTCTGAAAATATTTTGTGCTTGTATGTGCCAGGGTGGGGAGGGGTTAGAATGGGGTGGGTTATGGTGGGTGAAGGGGTATGGATGATGCTTATAATGAAAGCCACAATTGCCAAAATTGATTCCACTTATGGTAATGGATGCTTATGGAATTAATGGGGGTTTTATGAATATTCCATGCTTTGATCTGTTTGGCATTAGGGAGATCTGAAAGGAGCAAATTTGAAATGATAAACAGCTCTAGACTATTTTCTCAGTGCTTCACCTGTCATGATGCTATCACTGGTCTTGCTTTCATTTCACTTTCAATAAGAAACTTCCTGTAGCCTCAGGAAACCTTGGGAAAAAGGATGGGCCTAATAAACCTCTTCTGAGGGGAGAAAAGCAGCAGCCATTATGCAGATTGGAAGCATTTATTTAAGTTTTTACTCTGATTCAATCTTTGAAGCCCCGGAGTTAGGTCACATGGCCATAAAAAGAGAGGAATTCTTTCCCTTTTCTTTTGATAGCATTGGTTTGAATGAAAGTTCTATTTTACTAAGATTATTATTTTTTACTTGCAACTAGTGGCTTCTGTTTTTTAAATGTTGTATTTGTTGCTTATGAAACACATGCCATACCCAGAGGTTTAAAATCTTGTTTAGGCACCAGTGTACAAGGGGCTGCTTCTCTGTTCTATGGATATGGGATCTATAGTTTTTCCCTAGGATGCAGATGTTTCTCCCCAAAGACACATGACCAGGTACTTTATCAGAACTTTGTTAAAGTAGTTGAGGGATTAAGTGGGAGGGACCTCAGGTGGCTAAATGTTAACTTAAAGAAAATGGCAAAAGACATGCAACAGCATTCTCATATTCAATCTCCAGTGCCTCCTGATTAGGAAGTTGCAAAACTCCCTGACTTAAGTATCTCTTCTCTTGTCTTATTTAGATCATCTTCTCTGGTGTCCTGGTGTTGGGTCTTCTGCTTTTCTTTTCTGTTTCCCTCTTCCCAGATTTTTATTACCAACTGGGAAAAACTTGCAGTGTCTTCAACAGCAGTAGTTGGACGTTAATACTCTTTTTGGCTCTAAGTGATCTCTATTCCTACATGTTTCTGCACAAATATGTGCACATACAGCATATTAAGAGGTTTGCTTTCCTCCAAAGCATGTTCTTTAGAATCAGTTCCTCCCTGACCATTGCACAGTTGAGAGAACAGCTGTATGATCCACCTGGTTGGGAAGTCCACTCTCACTGGACTCTGACCTAAAGCCTCCTCTTCTTCACAGAAATCACTGAATCTATGTATAATATGCCTGGGCTACAACCAGCAAGTGTCCACATAGACCTGATGGGATTCACCTGGGAATGAGGAAAACTTTTCAACCCATTTTCCAGTGAGCTAAATCGGAACAAATTAGTATTTATATACAAATGACTTCATCATGAATCTTATTCCCAAATACAGCTCAGCAGGTTTATTAGCTTTCTGATTGTAGGTTGTGCTGCTTTACTTATGCTGTCTGTGAAGGGGGGGAGAGAGAAAGAGAGAGAGAGAGAGATAGAAGGAGAGAGAGAAGTAAGAAGAAGCATAGATTGTGGGCAGGAAAGGGCCAGGGGATTGGGGGCATAGGGAAAGAGAGGGAGAGAGAGAGAATGAATGAGAATATCTGTTTGAAGGTAGGAGAAGATCAAAAAGGAGACTTTATCTTCTACTAGATTATGTTAATCTGTGATTTGGTAATTGACCCCATTATTCAATAATGTTTCTGAAAATGAAGATGATAGATTTCAACTTGTTTTTCAAGACAAATGTGTGTGGTAGACTTGCAGATACACCATAGGATTAATTTGGCTGTATTCTAGAATGTCATTGAAGAGCAGAAAATATCTCTGAAATTCCACAGAGATCTGGAAAAGATCTCAACGTAGCTTTTTATTTCCCAGAAGCAGAAACCGAAGTACAGTGATACTAAGTGACTTTGCTAGAGGTCACTAGCTGGTTAGGGGCATAGCAGACACTAGACACAATTCTTCTCCCATCTAAATACTAACCAGGCCTGACACTGCTTAGCTTCCAAGATCAGACAAGATTGGGCTAATTCTTCTGACTTGTATTCTGTGGGCTTTCTACTGTACCTTGGACACATGTGCATAAATCAAATGTGCCAGAAAACTGACAATAGCTGAGAGAGTCCAGAAAAAAAGGAAAGATTGGAATTGAGTTTGAGGTGAAGGCAGGAGAGACTGACATGTTCTACAGTGGGAAAAAGATTGTGATAAAGGAGATTTTTGAGGGACAATTCTCCAGGAAGCCTATAATGGAGCAGGGTAGGATCTTAGTGTTCTGGAAGAGGAATCTGGTGAGAAGTGATGCTGTCTGTCAGGAATAGACCATTGACCTTCAGTTTGTGGTGAGAGCAATAATAGATACCATCTCCTCTGACCGAAGGAATGATAAGTATACATGACTGATATAATTCATATCTTGACTTGTCTGGCTGGAAGGAGAGTTAAAGAGCTGGAGGCCAGGCAAAAATCCTAGCACTCTGGGAGGCCAAGGTGGGAAGATTGCTTGAGGCAAGGAGTTCAAAACCATACTGATCCCATCTCTACAAAAAAACAGAAAAACTAGCTGGGCCTAATGGTGTGTGCCTGTGGTCCCAGCTACTCAGGAGGCTGAGGCAGGAGAATCACTTGACCTTAGGAGCTTGAGATTGCAATGTGCTGTGATGATACCATTGTACTCTGGCCTGGGTGTCAGAGTGAGACTGTCTCAAAAAAAAAAAAAAAGAGCTGAAGAGCACAAGGCATCTTCTCTGAGAAGGCACTTTCGAGAAAGGAAATGTTGGAGATGCCTGAGATTTATCATATTGACTCTCTAATCTTATCTAGTATTTGTCCTTTGCTGGCCAGCTGTATGCAGATAAGTATAAGCCGTCCAAGTATACTTGTAGGCCAGCAGCTGGCACACAACTTAATAGAGATGTTGTTGATTGACACTAACAAAAGTAGGATCCACAAAGAAAAATTTATTCACATTTCAGACCTGAGGTCAACCCATGTGAGTATCTAGGGGAACTTCATCCCTGGCATCTGTCTATGCATATTCACACAAGCATACCCAAACATTATTTTTATACAAATGAGGTCATATTGTACATCATGTTTGGAAGTCTGCTTTATTTGAGTTTTAATCACTTTTATTGAATCTAAGAATCTAAGAGGCAGGTGACAACTTAATCCTCTATGCCCTCATTTAAGCTTTACTTTTATCAGTCAGCTATATTAAAGTATATTTTAAATAAAGTACACTCATTTTAAACGTGTAGTTCAATGAGTTTTGAAAAATATAGAGAACTCTTACAATTCAATAATAAGACAACAAACAACACAATGAAAATGGACAGAAGATTTGAAAAGACACTTTACAAAAGAAGGTATTTTGAAAATCATTTAAGAATTTGAAACTCTATGATTATTATATCCTCTTGATGAATTGATTCCATTATCATTATTATGTGTCCCTTTTGTTACTGGTGTTATTCCTTGTTCTGAGGTCTTCTTGTTTGATATGGATATAGACTCTCTAGATTTCTTATGGTATATCTTTTTCTATTCTTTTACTTTTAACCTCTATCTATCTATCTATCTATCTATTTATTTATTTCTATTTCAATAGATTTGGGGGTATATTTTTTTTTGTTATATGGATGAATTATATAGGGAAGTCTGGGGTTTTAGTGTACTCATCACCTGAATAGTATGCATTATCCTCAATAGGTAATTTTTCATCCCACACACCTTAATGCTCTCCCTTTTAAATCTCCAACATCCATCATAACACTCTGTATGATCATGCATACCCATAGCTTAGCTTCCACTTACAACATGTAGTATTTGTTTTTCTGTCCCTGAGTTACTTTACTTAGGATCATGGCGTCCAGTTCCATCCATGTTGCTGCAAAAGACATAATTTCATTCTTTTTTAGAGCTGAATAGTGTTCTATGTGTGTGTGTGTATGTGTGTGTGTCACATTGATGGGCGCTTAGGTTGATTCTGTGTCTTTGCAATTGTGAATTGTGCTGTGATAAATATACAAGTGCAGGTGTCTTTTTGATATAATTGTGTCTTTATATTTAAAGTGAATTTCTTGTAGACAGCATGTAGTTGAGTCTTTTTTTTAAACTCTTGACATCTGCCTTTTAATTAGGAATGTTTAGCCAATTTATATTTAATGTAATTATTGATATAGTTGGATTTAAACTTACTACCTTCCTATTTGTTTTGTATTTGTTCTACGTATTCTTTGTTCTCCTTTCGCTCTTTTCCTGACTTCTTTTGGGTTAAGTATTATTTTAGTATTGAGTATTTATTATTTTTCTACTGTATATCCTCTGTATGTGCTGTACCGATTTGGTGCTCTAAGCTTTACAAAATACGTCTACAGCTTATCACAATTTATCTTCAAATAATATTATATCGTTTAATGTATAATGTAAGGCTCTAACAACCTTTAATTTCTCCCCTTCTGGCCATTTTGCTATGGTTGTCATACATTTTATTTCCATGTATGTTGTAAATCCCACAATACATTGTTATTATTCTACTCCAAATAGTCAATTTTCTCTTAAAGACATTTTTAATGGGAAAAATGTCTTATATATATGTGTATATCCACATAATTGCCACTTTAATGCTCTTCATTCTTCTGTGTAGATCCACATTTCTGTTACGTATTATTTACCTTTTACTTAAAGAACTCCCTATAACATTTTTTATAGTACAAGGTTGCTTGTGATAAATTTTCTCAGCTTTTCTTGTCTAAAAGAGAATTTATCTTTGAAAGATATTTTCACTGGATGTAGAATTGTAGATTGGCAGTATTTTTCCTTCGGCACACTAAAAATGTCATTTTGTTGTCTTCTGCTTTGCATAAGTTTCTGACAAGAAACCTGTGATAATTTTTAATTTGTTCTTGTTACAAAAGTATCTTTTTCCCCTCCCTGACTACTTTTAAATTTATTTTTTTGTTTTTTGTATTTTGAGATGGGGTGTCACTCTGTTGCTCAGGCTGGAGTGCAGTGGTGCAATCAGCAATCATAGCTCACCACAGCCTCCTCAATGTAGGCAGTTCTCCCACCTTAGCCTCCTGAGTAGTGGGCACTACAAGTGTGTGCCACCATGCCCAGCTTTAAGTTTATTCTTTAACACAGGCTTTCAGCAATTTGATTTTTTGCTTTTGTGTGATTTTCATTGTGTTTATCCTGCTTTGAGTTCATTGAATATCTGGGATTTGCAGGTATATATTTTCCATAAGAGATAGAAAAAATTTTCACTACTTTAAAAAATGTTTTCTCTGATCTCCCTCCATTTCTGGGACTCCAAATACATATGTTAGACTGTAAACTGCTTTATATTGTTCCATAGGTCACTGGGATTATATTCATTTTTTTGCCCAGACTTTTTTCTCTCTGTGCTTCAATTTAGAGGTGAGATCAGGTGCATTCAGGGTGGTCTAATCATAGACTATGCTTCACTTTAGATAGTTTCTATTGTAATATATTCATGTTTGATAATTTCTTCTATAGTATATAATATGCTGTTAATCTCATCCAGTGAAGTTTTTATTTAAAATATTGTATTTTATAATCTAAAGTTCTTTTTTTCCCCTTCCTTTCCCCTTCTTTAGTTCTTGTTTTTTTTTTTTTTTTTTTAGAGATAGGGGTCTTACCATGTTGCCCAGGCTGGAGTGCAGTGGCTATTCACAGATGTGATCATAGTGCATTATAACCTTGAACTCCTGGGCTCAATCCTCCTGCCTCAGCTTTCAGAGTAGCTGGGACTATAGGCACATGTCACCATACCTGGCTTTAAAGTTCTTTTTTAAAAATGTCTTTCATTTCTCTTCTCATTATCTTCATATTTTTCTTTAAATTCTTGAGTATGTTGATCATATTTATGATAGATCTGTTCTTATCTGCTGTTTCCATCATCTGTATCATTTCTTATCTGTTTATATCATTTAATTTGTCTCTTGATTATAAAGGCCTCTTTTTTTCTTCTTTAAATCCCTGGTAATTTTTGAATGGATGCCGGCCATTGTGAATTTTAATTGTGTGTGCTGGATTTTGTTGTATTTCTTTAATGAGTGTTGAAGTTTTTCTAGAAGTTAGGTTACTTGCAAATCATTTCAATACTTTAGAGTTTTAATCTTAAGCTATTGTAGTACTGGTCTAGAGTAGCCTTTACTCTATGAGTAGTTTAGTCCTATTACTAGGGTTTGACCCTTCTGGGGTCTCTACTGAATGCCCTATGTTTTCAAGGAATTTTTTTCTACTCTGGCTTGTGGAAGCTCATCTGCTTTCTAGTGCTGTGTGAGCTTTGGGAATTGTTCAGCTTACGTCTTTCATTAATTGTTATTAATATTTTCTAGGAAGTTGCCTGGCCTTGCAGGGTTTAATCTTATATATATGCAGATTATATTCAGTCAAACACTCAAGGAGATTTCTGCTCATATTTCTGGAGTTCTTTCTCTGTAGCTCCTTCCTCTCCGGTATTCTACCCTACTTATTCTAGCTGCCATGTTCTTTTCAAAAACCAAGTTTTGTTTCCTCAATTCAGTGAGATCATCAGCTCTTTGAGTTCCCCCTCCCTGCACTAAGGTCTGGAATTTGCCTCTAGGCAGAAAGCTGGCCTTATTTATTGTAGGGTAGATCTCATTTATTTTCCTTTTTCCAGGAATCACAGTCATGCTGCTGCCTGCCTTCTTATGACTAAAAAGCAGAGCTGAGACTAGAGGGAGGCAAGGTACCAAGGGTACAAAATTTAAGAAAGGACTTACTTTCAGGGTCATACAAATGCAGGGTCAACCTTAAAAAGGAATGCTTCCTTAAATTTTGCACCCTAAACACTTTTTTTTCCTAGTTCCTGTGGAAAACAGTTGTTTATATATTTTATTCAGTTTTCTTGTTGTTTATGGTAGGAGAGTAATTCTGGATCCTGCCTAAGTGCCAGAAGTGAAAGTTTCCTGGTCTTTGCATATTTAACTTAACAATATGGTATGAACATCTTTCCATATCAGAGAATTTAGATTTTCACCACCTTTTAAAATGACTACCTCATGTTCCATTGCGTGGATGGAGCTAAGGAATTGTTCAAAGGGAAACTCAGGTCTTGTCTATGGCCATACCACCTTGAACACACCTGATCTTGTCTGATCTTGGAAGCTAAGCAGGGTTGGGCCTAGTTAGTACTTGGATGGGGAAAACTCATTTCTTAAAAAGGGCCCTCTTCCCAGATGTGACATTAATGTATCACTGCAAATAAAACATGTGAGTATACATAAAAAACATTTCATTTAGAAATTTGCTTTATATTGAGAATTTAACAATGAAGAAAATGTAGGAAGAAATGGCATGAAAATGTCAGGAAGGGCAGGAGGTGACTATGACAAGGTCCTGGACCCATGAATGCACAAGGACATTAATTCTGGAGTTAGACCTGGATCTAAATCTACATTCCATTAAGTAGTTATGTGACCCTTAGGAAAGTCAGATCACCTTTCTAAGCAATATATTCCTCCTGTCTTAAAAGTAAGTGAAATATCACCGTATAGGGTGGTTTTGAGAAATAAACATATTAGCTTAATGAAATTTTATGGCACTCAATGTACATTGCTTCCCTCTATTCCAATTGTGTTTTCTTATTTTAATTTCACAAAAACCTATCATGTGCGCTTTTCCCCAGCATTTGTTTCTAGGGAGACTGGGGCATTATGGAGGGAAAGACCCAATGCCATTCCCCAACTTTATTGGGAAATGACTGTCCTGAATTTCCCATATCTCCTATACTTAGCAAGGCTAATGCCAAATGGAATTTCATTTCATGATGATAATAATTTAAAAAACCCCAACATGCCTCCTCTTGAAAAGCGAGTGATTCACTCTCAGATTACCTTATTTAGGTGCAATCATATAATTGCTGAGAAAATGGTTCTCTTCTGGACATTGTCTTGATAAGGTGACTTAATTTGCGTATTTGTTAACTTTTCTCTTACATTAAGGACATGAGTGACATAGCTAAGTACGATTCAAGGCCAGAAGATCTGGTGTTTTCTGCCCTTGGAAAGTGCAACTGCAGTTTTATCAGTGAAGACAGTTTTCTTTAATAGTGGAATATGAGGCTGAACATTGGCAAAGATAGCTGACTTTACTAAGTAGTCATTTCCAGCTGCTGTGAAGTCTTGTTAATGCTCACAATCTGTTTTCATTTATGTTTGGTTTATACATGAATTATAGTTTATTTTTTATTTTCAATGGCTAGCTATTTTCTTCTACTTTTTCTCTTATTGCTCAGTAGTTTGAAACTCATTTGGTTATTTCTCCTGTTTTTTCATTTTGATTTTGGAAATGAAAGACTTTTAAATAGGAAATGGTATCATGGAGAATATCAGGAGCTTCCATCTCAACAGGGCAGTATCACCTCCAAATGGGTGAAAATTGGTTCTTGGAGGGCAAAAAATATCCTACTCTTTTTATATGTGAAGCACAGATATGCATATAGTATATATGTAGTGGATCTGTGGTACTAAAATTCTATGAGGGGCAATTATAAAAAATTCATTTAAAGCAGCAGCTGAGGAGTGTCAATAATGTAAAAAAGGTTGAGAAACACTAGTCCAGAACCAAGACAGTTTTTTTTTGAGACAGGGTCTTACTCTGTTATCCCGGCTAGAGTGTAGTGGCATCATCAGACTCCACTGCACTTCTAACTCCTGGGCTCAAGTGATCCTCCTTCCTCAGCCTCCCAGGTAGCTGGGACTATAAACACACATCACCATGCCCTACTAATTTTTCTAATTTTTGTAAAAATGAAGTCTGGCTGTGTTGCTCAGGCTAGTCTAGAACTCTTGGCCTAAAGCAATCCTCCTGCCTTGGCCTCCCAAAGTGCTAGAATTACAGGCATGAGCCACTGTGCCCAGCCTGAGAAAGATAATTTTTAAGAGATAAAACTATAGTATGAACTGAGGGATACAGAAAACTGCCTTTGCTAACACTGTGTCATCTGTGTTGATGATCATCAGACCATGGAAAAGCTGACTATGTGGAAGTTTAGTTGTTGTTCATATCTTTCCTTTTGCTTTCTAGGCTGTTAGTGTTTTTGCTTTCTTTATAGTCTGTTGGCTCTTGTGGCTATTTTTCATTGTTACCCAGGGATGGTTAAATTATATATTAGCAAGATCAGAGTCCATTGAGTTGTTGTAGTTGTTTGGAGTTTAGAATCATCTATTATATTCCATGACAGATGAATGCTTTCTATTTTTAGCTTACTTCTCAGGCCTACAATACTTCATTAGTAAAACAACAACTACCACCATTAATAATATTAGTAACAAACATAAATTTACGGTGTCTCTAACCATTTTATTGGGCAGGACTCCGTCCCTTTGAATTTCCAGGGAACGTTTAAAACCACTTTCCTGGCATATAGCCTTATTATTTCTGTTTTACTGTACTTCTTATCTTCCTAGTTACAGAATGTCTTAGCCCACAGTTACAAGCATTCAGAAGGTGTTCAGTAAATATTCATTAATTATTTATTAAATTGCCAGGTAGTTAAAATACAGCTCAAAAGAGAGATAGCATAAATGATAAAGTAATTAAAAATCTGTGTTGAATATTGTTCTAAGCGAGATGCTTTATTATAGTTGAATGAGGAGCTGTTTTTTGCAATAAAATGTGGAATCCTGCCAAATTTAAGTATGTGTATCTGTGCCATTGGGGTTTTTAGGAACATTTTCTTCTGGGAAATATTAGTTCAAATATTTCAGAAATTGAACAAGCTGTCATATCATTTTCCTCCATCCATCTGAAGAAAATTTCATCCTCAAAACAAAAGACTTAAAAATAAATTATAGTATCTATGAACTGATATGGAATGGTTTCCTTGATGTATTGTTAAATGAAAAAAGCAAAGTAAAAATGACTTTCTATAGTATGGTACCTTTCATGTAAGAAAGATAGGCAAATTAGGAGTATACATTCATGAAAAGAGAAATACAGGATGGGTAAATAGGAAACAAATAAGGTTGGTTATACATAGAGGGTGGAAGGGAAAAAGTAGAGGGGTATAGAAATGGAGAAGACATGAGGGGGAATGGGCCTTCTCTGATATACCTTTTTGTGTACTTTTGACTTTAGAACCCTGTTAATGTTTCACTTCCTCAAAACGGTCATCCAGGATGTGGGGAAACCCAAAATGGATGCAAATAGTAACAAATGAACCTAGTTATTACACATGAGTAACATAACAACAGTGAATGGGGCGGGGAAGTGAAGGATTAACCTAAGCCACTTTGGAAAACAGTATTTGATTATATATTATAAGGTGAAAGACTAAAAGGACTGTATGCAAATATTAAGAGTGTTCTTTAGTTAATAGCTTGCTTTTCACAGGGGTGTTGGTTAGCAATTTTGAAATGATTTTATGTGTATTTTAAGGCAGATAAGTAAACATAGGTCAAAACCAAGTCTCTCCCTGTCGAAGGAAGAAAATACAAATAAATAGAGAAGAAAGGGTAGAACGACCCCTGTGATGGATTGGAATTGGAGATATGAATATAAACTCATGGTTTTTAATATATACATGCTGATATAAAGAAATAGATATAGATATTTGTATGTGCATGGCTTAGTATGCATATATATTGTCTAGTTCTGTCCACTCAGAGGCCTAAAAGCAGTGAAAAACCAGCAGCCATGAGCACTACCAGCTCAGATCTTGGTTTCTAAATACCTTTTCCAAATAAAAGGAACTTTAGCTCCTCAGAGAAATGGCTGATTCCAAGACTGAGACAGAGAAAGTTTAAGATGGTCCTAGAGCGTCTTATTATGCCAGAAAATAAGGACACGCTCAAGAAATGATTGGGATATGTGAAGCAGAAAGAGGAGCCAAGTTGAAGGAGATACCACTGGCCAAATTGAAGACAATCTGAGCAACAAAATAAGTTGTGATAGTAATGGATTATAATTCATAGAATAAAATAAATATCCATGAGTTCATAGGGTTAAAATTAATAAATAAATGAGGAGAAGGGAAGTCCCTTCTTATAGGAGAACTCAAATTAATAAATGTAGAGGCCAGGCACAGTAGCTCATGCCTGTGATCCCAGCACTTTGGGAAGCTAAGTCCGGAGGATTACTTGGGGCCAGGAGTTCAAGACCAGCCTGGGCAACATAGTGAGATCCCATTTCTTAAAAAAAATTAGCCGGACATGGTAGCATGTGTCTGTAGTACTAGCTACTTGGTAGGCTGAGGCAGGAGGATTGCTTAAGCTCAGGGGTTGGAGGTTGCATTGAGCTATTGTAGCACCATTGCCCTCAAGCCTGGGTGACAGACTGAGACCCTGTCTCAAAAAAAGAAAAAAAAAAAAGTAGAAAAAATGATGGAAATAGAAAAATCACTATTTATCAAACGCTGCAATAATGTTACAGGCAAGAATCATCAATGGTTCCTGAAACTACTGGACAAAAGTATTTGTATAGTCTCAAACCATCTCTCCATAAAATACCTATTAATTTCAAAGGGAAAAATGGTAACTTTATAGTGGAGAATCCTGGCAGACATCCTTTAACCAAGTGATCAAAGTTAACATCATCAATAATGGGATACACTGACATCATGTGTCTCTTATCACTTCTGTGATATTCTTGCCAAAAATGCAGAACCTGATTTTAATAATGAGCAAACATCAAACAAATCTAAACTGAGGGACATTCTACAAAATAACAGGCCAGTATCCTTCAAAATTATCATGGTCATAAAAGACAAAGAAAGACTGAAGAACTGTTCCGGATTGGAGGAGACTAAGGAGACATGACAAATAAATTCATCGAATGAACCTGAATGGACTCTAGACCAGAAAAAGAACATTAGTAAGATAGATGGCAAAATTTGCATAAAGTTGATAGATTAGTTTATAATATGGTCCATGTTTATTTCCTGGTTTTGACAAATATACTATGATTGTATAAGTTGTTAACATTCCGGGAAGCTAGGTAGTTTACAGGACTTCCTTGTACTGTTTTGCAACTCTTGTATAAGTCAAAATGAAAAGTTAAAATGTTTACAAATTAAGAAGAAAAATTATAGCAGGGAGAAATTTAAGGACAAATACAGGTTCTAGTTCTCTTCTTGGTTGTTGTTATTTCTGGACATGACCAAAAATGATTTAAAAAAAGAAGAAAATTCTCCTTTTCTAAAGAAATAGATACATTCATAAACACTTCAGATTTGCCATGTATTTAAAGTTATTTGTTTTAACTCTAACTGGCAAAATTGAATATGAGTAAATAATAGAATAAGGTATGGAAATTAAATGGAAAGGAAAGAATAATTTTTTAAAGAAAATGTCTGCCTTCAGCTAGGTTCCCTGGGCTTCAATTATTGCATATTTTAAATCAATAGTAACTATCAAACACTCTCATCTACAGAATCATGTTAAATGATTAACCCAGTGCATAAATTCTTTTTTGAGTATAAAATTAACAACTCATACTAGAACATTCATTAAGGTGAGATTTGAGTAGCGTGTGAAATTGAAAGCTGTTTGGTGGTAGTCTTTCAGAAGGGGTTTTTCTGATGCCCTTCTTCCAAAGTCATTTTCTACTATCATCATCAATAAAGGTTATGGAGCATTCATAATGTGTTGTGTGTCACTCACAAGGGATACATTCTCTATTTGCTTGAGGCAAATGTTTTATGCTTCCAAAGATTTAGGATTCTAAAGGAGACTGGCAAGTATTTTTTATAACATCAGGGAGATAAAGATTCAAAGCTGGGACCATGGGATGTAGTAGAATAGAACCTCTGATCTTGTACTTTTCCAGAGTGAGATGGAACATCAGAATCCCAGTCTCAAAAAGAATAAAATAAAAAGTGGTGGAGCTCAGGAAATGTATCATCACTTATGCACCATGGCAAATAGACCAAAGAGCATTCAAGGTCACCTACTCTTGGAGAAATTTATATTCACCTCACAAAATAGTTCTTTTTCCCTTTCTCTTCTCTACACCTAAATGTACATACGCATGCATAGATAGACATATACACAGTTACTCCTGAACTTGGTTGTACTGTATTTGTTTGTTGCATGTGTCTGTTTTCGCTGGTGTGACTTTTGGTTCCTTTCCTAGCTGGCTGAAGCCTGTAGTTTTATATTAATTTTGGTTCTATTATTTAGATGGAAAAGTTGTCCCTGATCTGTAGATATGGATTTATTTTTATATTAAAGATTATATATTTGTCATTCTTAGAAACTAAAGGAAATGGAGGGAAAAGGACCTCAGTCTCTGAAAAATTGTGGGGCAAAAACAAATTGTGCATGTAAAAAATTGTGTCTGCTAAATAGCATCATTCATTGTAGAGTGGATCTTGGAACAACTCAGGGCCACCCTGGTTTCCTTTCCAGGGGTCTTGGTTACCACAAGTTAGGAATTGACTTCAGGAATTAAGTGGTAACATGGCATTATTCTAAAGCTGCCTTCCTAACCTTTTCCCACCAGGCTCTCGGAACAGATCCTGTTCATACCCCCTGTATACAATAATGGGAAATCCAGGAATATGTTCAATTCCCAGGAGGCTAGGTATAATTCCATCTCCTTTATCTTTCGTCTCTGAAAGCACAGGAGAATACAAATGATAATAACAGGATTATAGTGATAACCTTGAACCTGCTCTAATTTATTAAGTGGTAAATTATTTGCATATTTCATTACTTTATTATTAGTAGCAAGTTACTTCCAACACATATCATAACAGATAGCCCTTCAGTCCCCACATGGAAGTGGAACATCCTGCCCTGGGACAGTTCCCCTGCTGTGCTATGCAGATGTAATATTATGTTGTCTGTGTCATGTTGTCTGTATGGATTTCTAAGGATTATCCAGAAACTTATGTTTATTTTCTCCCCCTATTTATCCTTCAAAAGCTTCCTGGGGTATCACCTCCATCTCATATGCCTGATGGAGTTCATTGTTTTGATGTCTGTAATACATTTATAGTGTGCGCATACTTCAGTTATTGCCCACTGCACCCCGCATTGTGTTCATTTGTTCACATGTCTGTCTCCCTGTTATACCTTGGGTCTTAGGGATGAGGAGGATCCACCCTTATTTATTATCGTATATCCTTTCCTTAGCACTGTGCCTGGCTTAGAGTTGCTGTTCCAGTTAATGTCCAGTAAACTATGGAAATAGTTCTAGGGTACATTATTTGTGAGAGAAACATGATGTTAATTACCTATAATGTGTATTTTTATCAGTAGAGAAATGGACAAAAGGCTGCTACTATTCAGTAGAAAATTATATCGTTATGGAATGAGAGAAGAGGTAGAATGAAAGGAGGGGAAAGAAAAAGGAACTGGTTTTCCTTTTTCACTTGATACCTGAGTTTGACTGTGAAATTTGGTAAATTTCACTTTGCCTAATTGCAATTCAGTGCTAAGGATTTGTGTTCTAGACTTGCCAGCCTCAAGTTGTTAGCTTTCACTGCTAGGTCAAGAGCAGATGATTTTCTTCCTTAGAAGCATGTTGGAGACTAATTGATTTGAGGGTGTTTACCTATCTGTCATTCCTTCTTTCTGTTCCCTAGGCAAACCCTGAATTTCTTTTGGTATCCAGTCTCCCTCTACATAGAGCAGGTGCCTCTGTGGATGCTGACTCCACCTCAGTTGCAGGTATGGGCCTGATCGCTCAATCCCATTCTTCCTGCCAGCGATTGGTTCAGGAATGCGTATGTGCTGCAGTTTGGCCCAGTGATAAAAGAGGATGTGCTGGGTACTTCTGGGAAAGTTTTCTCTCACTCTTGGGAGAGCTTCCAGAAGTGAGCTCTCTTTCTTCCTCTAGAGGCTTTTGTGTGCACATGTGAAACTGAACTGTCGCTGTCATCTTGCTGGCAGCCTGAGAGTGAAGTTAACCCTCAGAAGAGGACAGAATTAATAGAATTTGGGGGAAATCTAGCCAGGGCTGGTGGATTATTAGGTCAACCGTGGGACAGGCCCTTATGCTAGTTTTCCAGTTACATGAGCCAATAAATGCTCTGATTGTTTAAGCCAGTTTGTGAAGTGTCTGCTGTGACTTGCAGCCCAAAGTGTTTTAACTTGTTAAAAAAAAAAAAAAGCAAAAAAACTTTTCTAATTCTGAGTTGCTAGAAAGTGGAAACTAGGGACAGTGAAAGACAATTTGGTAGGTAGGAGAGCAAAAAAGTAGTTTCTTTAGACCAGTGTGGCTCAACCCCAGTGCTTTCAATTCAGTAGCTCTGGGAAGTTCCCAAAATTTGCATTTTTAGCAAGTTCCCCAGTAGTGCTGATGCTGCTTGTCCAGGGACCACACTTTGAGAACCACTGCATTAGACTTCCAGGCATGCTGCCTTTTATGCCAAGATAGCCAAGGGTGGTGGGGAGGGCCATGGTGCCAAGAAATGAGCTCTAGCTGTTCACTAGAGGAGCTGTTCCCCTCAAAGCAAGTTGGGCAGGTAAACCCACCAAAGTGGTTGGTGCGAATTATGAAAATACTTTTTATTGTCCTCTTAAACAAACCATAAATTCTATGAGAAGACAATCTGTGACTTAAGCACACTGTAGGCACTCAGTAACACTTGCTTAACTTGCTGGAAAGAGAGGGCTATGTGCTAAGCTTTTGTGGTCGGATGTTTTAAGGCAAGGGTAAGTATGCGTGTAAGGAAGGCTAAAACTCGCTCAGGATGAGTGTGTAAATAAGAGCTCACCTAATTGCTAAGAAGCTCCAGCAAGTTTTCCTTTAGGGAAAATGCAGTACTGAGGTCTCCCCTTCAAAGCCTTAGGCTTCTGAACAGAAAAACTGTCACCACCTGTCACTTTCTACTTTTCCTACTAACCCCAAAATAAATCTCTGATAATGCTCTACTAGTTTGGTGATGTCGCTTTTGCTTTCAAGAATTTACACCCTAAGAATAACATCTATTGGATGTCGGGCAGGGGGGAGGGGAGAGGGGGAGGGGGAGGGGGAGGAGGGGAACGGGTATATGCATACACAAAGAGAGCAATGCGCACCATCCGAGAGATGGACATGCTTGAAACTCGGACTCGGTGGGGGAGGGGGGTAAGGGCAACATACGTAACCTAAACATCTGTACCCCCATAATATGTGGAAATAAAAAAAAAAGAAAAAGAAAAAAAAAAAAGAATTTACACCCTCTGTGGACACATCAGCTCCAAGATTATATTTGAGGAGACCTGTGTTTCAGATAAATAACAAACTTTCACTTTCTAAGAGAAGAGAACCCCTGTTACCCTTTATGTAGTTTCTGTTCAGACAAATAACTGTTTCTTAAATAAGAAATATAATTGGTGTTTTACAAGGGCTGGGAGTGCTTCCATGCTTTCTTCCAAACAGCAAACAGTGGTCCCAAATGCAGTGAGGTTCTGCCTGTGTCCTAAGACGGAAGGAAATTGGCAGGCATGAGGCCTTCTCCCTGGCTGGGAGGATCTGCTTCCTGCAAGCCTCTGTTTAAACCAGGTATTTGTTCACCCTGAGGCAGGGTTAGGCAAGGGCTTCTTGGCTTTAAGTCACCCTTTGCATTTCTTTTGACATCAGGTTTTGCCAAGTGCAATGCTGGAAATGCAGAGAAGAACCTGGAGGAGTGGCATTTCCCTTAGCCAGCAATGGATTAAGGCAGAAACACCAAATTTGATGGGTGTGGTTTGACACATTTCTGTGCTTTCCAGCCAGCCATACCATGTACTGAGGCCTCTCACTTGGTTCCAGGCTTCTGCTGGGTCCAGCCAGCAGAAGGTGTTGGCAGCAGGGCAGTCTCCATGAATAAGTAAATATATGATGATTACCAAACCATAGACCTTTATTTTTCCAACACTGGAATCGAATTTTGATTTGGTACAAATTGATGGCACTCTTGGCACACTACATTTTTGCTCTTATATTTCTACAAGTTATTAGAAATAAATTGTAAAGGAAGCACTTCTTATTTAGGAAGTCAGAGCAAAAGCACTACTAAGTTTAATAAAGAAGACTCACTCAGATGTGCAGATTTAAGTTTAATTTGGTACTTTCTGAAATGTTGAACTTTATTGTGAAATACAATACAATATAACTAATTAAGCTGAAAGGTTAAAACATGATAAAGTGGTTCTGCAGAGCAAGAGATTTCACAAAACTTTTAATCAAATGTTTCCTCCATACTCTCAAAAATATCACCAGTCATTTATCTGTTGTCCGTTTGTTACCAGGTTACAGCAGGGAATGGGGATACATCTCTTCATGTCATTATCGGGATAAGCATTGGATACCACCTAAAGCAGGGCATTCTGGGGACTCCCCACCTAGATACCCAAATTATCAAACACTTTTTGAAGTAATGAGAGTAACTTCAAGGTTCCCTAGCTTCTCTGAAAACATCTGTTCTAGCCCAGGCTTATTTCTTGTTGATGTCATACATTTCTTGTCCAGGATGATAGAAGCTGGACATTTCCATATTATCTCTTTTTGAAATCTGCTTGATTCTTTTTTTTATTAGTATCTTGTTCTTTCTCCTGTTTTTAATTTCTTCTTTTATTTTTAAAAATAGTTTAAAACTAATTTGTCTTATAACCTGTCCTGATAATTCTATTGTGTGAAGTTCATATTTATTGTTTCTGCTGAGTGGGTAGTGGTGACGTGCTTCCCTAAGTGTTTTGTGATGTAGGGTTGCAAGCTTTTGCAGGATTTGTGAGAATCCTGTGTGGCCTGAGTTGAGGATATGTTTTTACCAAGAGGCTTCTTGTGTTCTTCAGCCAGGACCTCAGCAGTAACATCTGGGTACCCATTTTTATGTTAATTTCTTTGCTTAGGGTTTACCTGCCCTAGTAGATTGTGTAAATACATATCTCAAACCCACAGGAGGGCAGGCCTGTGGTTATAAATTCTCAGAGGAGGTTTTTTCCCCCACACCCAGAACAGCTTAAGATAGAGAAGGTCCCTTGTTGCCTCCTTCTGTGAGTGGATTTTTATCAAGTCCACTGTTTTCAGATGGCCCTGGCTCAACATAAGAATCTCAGTTTTATGGCCCTACCTTGTAGCCACCCCATGTGTCATTTACACACAAGACCCTTTGTTACTGATATTAGTAGTGACCTTCACAGTAACAGAAACTTGAGTACCTATTTTTCAGACTTCTTTTTGTTTTGAACACTTTGAGGGTTTCATTTTCATTCCTGAGAGTATGGCTATACATTTAAAAGATTGTTGGTTATATTTAGGCAGCATTTCCAGGTGTTTGGCGGCAGGAGTATTTCAGGATATCCAGTCTGCTTTTAGCATAAAAAAAAAAAAAAAAAAAGGAAAGGAAAGGAGTAAGCATTCAAAGGTGCTAGTCGACTGTGACTCCTTGGTCATCTGAATGGTTGTGGTCTCTTTCAGTTGTTGAGATTCCAACATCCATTCAATTCTACTCTAAACCAGTGGTTCACAAACTGAAGTGAATCTGAATTGCCTGGAATTCTTGTTAAAACACAGAATGCTGTGCTTTAACTCTGGAGATTCTGATTCAATAAATCTAGAGTTGGTCTTAATAGTTTGCATTGTTCTCAGGTGCTGCTGATGGTCTGGGCACCACATTTTAAGAATTAGTCATGGTAATTCTATTCTTCCCACTGGTAATTAGTTTAGGAATGGGCATGTGATATAAAGAGATGTGAGGGGCTGTCTGCTGGAGGCTTCTGGGAAAGGTTACCTCAATCCTGAGAAAAAGACATAGGAAAAACTGATTGTTTTTCCTCTGGACATTGTCATCTCAGGCCATGATGCCTAGAGCTGCCACAGGCATTTTATCTTCATCTTGTGAATGAAGCTGGTCTTGGGCAGAGGGAGCCAAGAGAATCCCAGGGTAGCAGAGCTGGAATCCTGATAGCTCTTCCTTAGCTAAGTCTTGCCTCATCTCTGTTATTTCATTATGTGAGACACTATATACATGAAAAAAAAAATTTTTAATTGAAATACAATTTGAGTCAGAGTTTTATGTTATTTGCAGCCCCAAATATTATAAATGATGCAGCCATCATAGAGGTATGTTGAATCTTATTCCCTGCTACCCCCAGCTATAAAGTGCCAAAATATTAATATTTGAGTTCATTTCAAATTATGCTTTCATTTATTTTTTTGAACTACTAACTTTCTGTGACGATTTCTTCTCTACTTTACCCCATCCCACACCCAATCTCACCTAGTCCTCTGGGAATATGCTATAACACTTCAAAATTGTGAATCTCTTGAGAGGAAGCAACTACTCCAAACTTGCATCTCATTTGCATGTGGGACTACAGGATCCATTTCAGGTTGAATGCATGATAATAATTTTGCTGGATGTCTTCTTCTTCATATTCTATTTCTGTACATTGCTGTTTTCTGGCAACCCTAGCCAATTAGTAACTTAATCTGTCTCCCTTCAGACTTTAATTCTAATTTTCAGAATTTTCTAATCAAGTCAACATTGACTTTATCAGCATTTCAAATACACCCTGTCCTTCTGTGTTGTATTTTGCTGGAAAGAATTGCAGCAGGAATCAAGCCTCATGATGCAAATGCCTGAATCCTGAATGGTGACCAGGATTACAAAGAAAATAAAAAGGGGGCTGTCTAGGGAGTTGAGCTAGCTCAGCACCTCCACGTGGAATCCGAGAAAGGGAACAGTGGTTTTTTTTTCCCGCCCTCATCTTTTTAATCCCAGTTGGGACAGCTTCTTTATTCAGAACATCAAGGACTGCTGACAGTTGAATGAAAAGGGTGGAGGCTCCTGGGATTGCTAATGAGATACAAAGCCACCTTGGAATCAAAATAAATTTCTATCTGTTAGCTCCTCTGGCCACAGGGAAATGAGTTAAGAACCTCAAGCCAATTTCTATTGACAGATATTCTCATCAAGGTTAACAGTGCAGTGCACATTCTGGTTGGCTTCTGAGAGGGAAGGCCAAGGGCTTCTAGTTGTGTGATAGCTGGATATCCCAGCAGATAGCTGCACCGAGGTGACCTAATTGGTACTGATGTGGCATGAAGCACACTATCTGGTAGGAAAATAGGATTCTTAATTATAGTTAACACACAGCATTTTTCATAAAATTATATTTTTCAGCCCACAAATTTAGTCAAGTGTTAAAATGAAGAGTTCTATTATTTCCTAATATCAAATGTTTTTTCCTACTTTCTCTCCTATCCTAATTATTTCTCTAGGTTAGTTTATATTTCAAGTCTTCTTTTGAAGCTGTTCCTGACTAGAAGTGATATTTCTTTCTTCTGAGTACCTGGAGAAGTTAATATTCCTATTTTTGTCCTATTTTGCAAACTAGATTATAAAGATCTTTGAAAGTAGGGATTATATAATGTCTTTTCTTGTATTCTCCACACAAGATCCAGCACAGTGTTTTGCACATGGTAGTTGCTTAATAAATATTAGTCAGTTGGTTGATTCTTTTTTCCTCTAAGTATATAGCACGTTAGACTCAGAAATCATCTAAGAAGAGGGCCTGTGGCCTATGGATGGGCATCAAGCCTTCTGTAAACGCTTTGAAATTGAATGCAAAGTAGACATTTTCTGGGGACAGGGACCATAGCTGTCAACAGAATCATAAAGGGGTTCTTGATTTCCTCCCAAATGATGAGAATTGCTGAACTAGGTTATTGATTTTCTTTTCTTCTTGACAAAACTAGGTCCCAAGGTGTGGATGCTGCTCTCATGAACTCACAAATGTTATGGCAGTAAGAATTCTCTTGGGATACCTCAGTTCCCATTTTTAGTTGTTGTTCCTGAAAGAGAAACAAAGATTAAATGGAATTCATGTGCTGTTATTAAGCTGATTGTATTTTTTTCAAATTGCACATCATTAAAAGGACTGTGTTCCCAAGTTCCAGTAGAAATGGTATATTATGGTGGTTAGATATGTGAGCCCAGAGCCAGGGCTGTGCTTGTATCCCAGCTCTGTTACTTAACTAGCTTTCTAACTTCTAGTCATTGGCAAATAACTTGAACTCTTGAGTCTCAGTTTCTTCATCTGTAAAATGGGCATAGTAATAGTGATCTAACTCCTGGAATTGCTCTGAGGATTAAGTGAATCAATGCATGAAAAACAAAAATAGTGCCTTGAAGTTATGGTGTCGGCATGTTACTTGTCTGACATGAAATAAATAAACGCTGGGCTCAGAACCTTAAAAAAAAAAATAGTGCCTTGCATACATAGTAAACATGATGTAAGTATTAGCTATTATTATTGCTATTGCTATTGCTTTTGTGCTGTTGAACTGTAGCTTTCATTTTTATCAGTACAGATTAGCCATGGTAATTGTATCTTTTGCTGCCCTTCCCACCACCAAATTCTCTTCTGGGTAATCACATATGGGTCAGATCAGATTGACAAATTATTTTGCTAAAATTACATACATGGTTTTATTCTTTGCTAGGTATAATTCTAAGTTTTCTTGCTTGAGTTTGGTTGGCACTCTGAGACCAAGTTCTCACACTGTGAGGGTACTTAAGTCATGTTAAACATTATCAGACCAGAGAATCAATATCCTTTGAATTTTAATGAATGTGCCGTTTTAGCCCATAAACATTTTTTGAAAATTATTAACAAAAATGTTCTTTAGTCTAAGAAAAACTTTTAGTAGAGTCTTTTAGTCATTGTTATAGTTGTAGTTACCTTGGAAAAGGATGAAATGAAATGTAGGGGTTTGGACAGATGGAAGTCAGTACTGCCTGGAATTAATTCTTTCCATTAGCTTTAAGATTAGCCACTTTAAAATGATGAGAGGTTTTGCTTAATCCTGGAATGTACAAATTTAGTTTGCAGAGATGGTATGACTTGTGTGCTCTTAGTCCCCATTTTTGAGAGAAGCAGCAAAATACTAAAGCGATTTTTGTGGGGGAGGGGTTGTGCTAAATGAGGCAATTTGTCAGATTTTATTTTTATGAGTTGACTGGCAAGCATTTGAGAAGGGAGGGCGATTTTTAGAGGCTGTGCTGTAGGAGATTCCTTAGCTAAATGCACATCCTGTGATATTCCGCTTCCCTTCCCTGAACAGTAAAACCGAAATTAAACAACTAATATCAACTGCTCAATTTGCATGATCCTAAGAACCTATGGAATTAGCATATACATATTTAAGGAGGAGAAAATTTTCCATTTGAGGTTTAGGATAATGAAGAGTGATGAAAATTGGGGTTATGAGGAGTAAGGATATATATTAGTCAGGGTCTCAGCAGGAAATAGTTGATATATACAAATTGGGTCATTTTCAGAATTTAGAAACTAGATTTACAAAGGTGTGGGCAGAGTGTAGGAAAAGTACAAGGAGTAGTGCCCTATTCTTAGACTAGTAAGGGGTGACAGCATTGCCTTTCCACCCCAGGGTCTGAACTGGCAAGAGGGGCAAGCAATTATTGTAATTCAGGAGAGAGAGAACGAAAGAGAGAGACAGAATATGAATAATATGAATATTGAGAACTAGCTGTGTGAAGAGAACCTCTGACAAGAGCTGTGACCTCTGGTCAAAGTCAAAGGATGTTGCAGAGCAAGCCTGCGGGGAGGGGAAGGGACAAATGCCTCAGCCTCACTCTTCTCCTTTCCTGATCCTGGGCCAGTGGTCCCCTATAAACGTAGTTTGAAGCCAGAGGGCAGAGGAGGCCATTCATGTGCTCCATACTGGCAGTGGTGTTTTTGACTCTCAGAGCAGATAATTTTTAACACTCATCCTCTGTTCATATAGGACAAAATTACTTTCAATAATAGTAATAATCATTGTTTTCTTGATACATCCTTAAGTTTTGTAACAAATGTAATTAAAAATCAAGAGACTAATTACAATGTTAAAGTTATTCAAATTCAGTAAAATATTTCATGTATGATCTAAAATTTGCATGTACCAAACAAAAATATTACATATTGCAGTTCACACTCTGTTCCACTGCTTTAAATTTTAAACAGGAATTTTAAAAAATTCCAAGTGGCCATACAGAATGACAGAATTGATTTAACTTAAGTTTTGGTTCTTCCTCTTGCCTATCACTGTTTCTAATAGAACAAGAGATACGTAGTAGTACTCTGGGAGCTACAGGCAGGAACTGCTCCTGCAGTAAGCGTCAGTGGTTCTGGACCCTTAGAACTTACCCTGGAAAGGAGTGTTTGCAGCTGACTCTCTGTGTATCAGGGCTGATGCTGTAACTGGAAGCTCTCTGAATTAACTTTCATGTAGAATACAATGTTTTCAAAAAGTAAATTTTAAAAAGAGATAATTTGAGGCCTACATATTAATATATGTTATTAAAACTGCAACTATTCTTGGTTTTAGAATTTTAGCCATGGTGTTAATAAAAAGCGGGTTGACTTTTGGTCAGTTTATTATTGTTTTAAAAATCTCCACAAGCTATTCATCCCCTCACTGTCTGTACCAGGGGCACAGAACAGAGTAGAGAAAGGTAGAGCGTGAACCTGGAGGGGCCGCTTGCCCAGGACATTGTTATAAATAGAGAACGTTCCAAGTCACTCCTGTCTGTCTTCATGAAATTGTCAAGGCTGTTAGCTTCCATCCTTACAGCTTTTGTGACAGCCATGTACTTGAGGTGAGTGCTTGAGTGGGAATGATTATAACAAAATGAAGGAAGGACTCATAATTTTATATAAGAAATGAAAATCTTAGAATTTCTTCTCTTTTTGCTGTAAGGCTATTTCCTAGAGCTTGCAGCAAGTGCCATTCTAGGATCATTTTGTACCATATTTTATTCACATTCTCCTTCCCTGAGTGCCTCCAACCCTCACACAAGTACCTCCATTTATGTGCCTTCCTCCTCTTCCTGCTTCCACATGTCACAAGGACATACTGGTTCCTTTTGCCCTCTTGGCTTTATTCTCCCCATCCCCCTCTTGGCTACCTCTGTTTCCTTCTTCTTTCTTCACTAGACCAGACATGAATTTGTTCTGGGAACTTTTAGTAATCTATGGAAAAGGTTGTTAAAAGGCTTCATGTCAGATGTTCAGTTGCTTAGTAACTCAACCAGTCTCCTGCCAAGTTTATGTTCAGAGAATCAGACAAACCATCCAGTCCCCACTGTTTTCAGGCCTGGGCTGCATCAGCTCTCCAGCTCAACTATGTCTGAGGAGATCCCCCCCACAGGCACCGAAAGGAGCCTCAGCCTTCACAGAGCAATGAAGGTGAGGGCAGAGGCTGACCTACTTAGCCAGGCCTGAAGAGGATCCTGGGGAGGCTAATCTGAACAGAGGTGCAGGCATGTTGGCAGAGCTCCTAAAACCGATATTCACTGCATGTTGGTGAGATGGTTTGAGATTTTTCTCAGTTTTTCTGCTTCTTCCTTTGTTCTGCTTTACGATTTCTCTTTCAATCTTATTCCAGTGCCTAGTGGTTTTTAGGAAACCCATAGCTTTAGACTTAAAGGGTCTCTAACAAACGGTACCAGGTGATCTCAGAGCAATGGCATAAAACACATCTCTTATTATTAAACTCCACAAGCACACAAAAACCAAATAAAATCCCCAAGGATTCTGGATTGGGAGATACCGACCTGGAGCAAACAGGTTTTCTACACTGGTAGGTAGGATGAATCTTGGTAAAAATAATTGTTTTAATGCCTGTTAGGAGCTGAGGCACCGGAAATACTCCCAAGTCCAGCAAAGAGTTTCCTTGCTGGACTGCAGATGGTGTTTATTGCCAGGTGATGTGCAGAAAAGTGCCACATGATTAGGCTCTTTCTGGGGGATGTCAGAATCCTCTATTACCTGCACAAATCATTGGCCTTGTAACTGACTCTCCAAAACTGTAAAACAGAGGAGGCTGAAAAACTTCTAAGAAGATAGGAGTTGTCACAACGTGAGTAAAAGTTACTGTTTGGCACACCATGGCTAGCAGTGAGGAGAGGGTGGCTGAGCAAGATCTTCTCCAAGACTCTGGCTGGCCGGGAGCCAGGATTATTCAACTGGAATTGAACAGGGAAGGAGGGGGAAAAAACAAAAGTCTGTTGAGGGATACAATAAAAATTTTAATGAGTCTTCAAATGTTGCATTGTCTTGTACAAGTAGTCATTGTGTTATTTGCAAATTAAACTTTGAAATGACTAACTCAATTGAGCTAGAGACTTAAAAATGATTAAAAGAAAGGAATAGGGCTCAGATTAGCAACAATATTTGTACAAAAATGTTTTCAGTGTTCAGTGTAACACAATGGTTTTTGGTGATGACTTTAACTATTGGGGGGAGCTCATTTAATTTTCAATGGATAGATGAGGAACCTCTCTAAACATAAGAATGAGAACTTAGGTATCTGCTGTGGAGTTTTTCCTGAGAGTACAAGTAAATTGAGTGTAACTTGACTTTAGTCTGTTATTGTAATCAGCGCTATTATTTTGCTATAGTTTAAAATACCTCCAAGTAGGTATATGTAGGGAAGGAAGATGATCTTTGTTCCTTTACTCTGATGGCCTTGGAGTGGGAATGAGGATCGTGGCTTGGCGAATGGATATTGGTAAAGGGTGGGGCTCTCTTATCTATGAGGAGGATGATGCTGGTGAAAGGCTGCATGTATAGGATGATTAGTTGATATAACCAAACTCCTGAGCTGGAGCAGTCCTCCTGCCATAGCCTCCTGAGTAGCTGACAGCATCTTGCTATGTTGCTCAGTCTGGTCTAGAACTCCTGGCCTCAAGCAATTCTCTGGCCTCGGCCTCCCAAAGTGCTGGGATTACAGGCATGAACCACTGTGCTTGGCCCTACTATCCCCTTTTATAATGTTAACTCTGAAGGTTATCTTTGGGCAAACTATGTCTGCATAAAATTATGTAGACCTTATGCATTATATGAAGGGACTCCACTTCATCAGATGATGTAGCCAAAGGAATATTACCACTCACTTTCCTTTGTGGCTCTATTGAGTCCTTAGAAAATGAATCTAAAAATCAATTGCTGAATACTTCAAAGGAGCTTCCAACAGTCACTCCGTTCAAGTCTCCAGGGAATGATCTCCCTGAAATGAGTCAACATATGCCAGTGTGCCCATATACCTAGTAGATCTTCAGTAAGATGCACCATGGATGCAGCAACCTGCCTTGATCTAGTCCCGTATTTCTTAACAAATAATGTCTTTAGTTAAAGAAAAAAGATGGTTGGGTGGGCTGAGAGTGGGTGTAGACATTGCGCTTTTGTTTTAATCTTCTTGATATTGGAGGTTTTCATTATAAACAAGGTAATCAATCTCACAATGTGCCATTTTATATATAGCGGCTCCTAGGTTTCTACTGTGGAGGCTATCCAGAGGCCTTTAAGAGTGGATATACTGTTTTAAATTGCCTTTCTTTTTAGCAGTTCGTTGTATTCATCAACAAAAGATATTATGCAAGAATAGCATTAAATAGGTAAGGGATAGTCTTAGAGACCAAAAGAAAGTATTCAGGGAAAACAGTTCTTAAATCCTTGTAATATATAGCCATGGAATGGGGGAACCTCACAGCTATTGAACCGCAAATTTTTCCCATGCTTCCTGGGCCAGTTCTTCCCCAAAGCATAATTTAAAGTGAAGTGCCTTGCCAGCATACTTTCTGCTGACTTCTCCACAGCTCTTAGCATAATGTCTTGAGGAGAGGAGGAGGTCTTTGAGCATTTCTTCATTGACCGATGGATGAATCCAAGTGACAAGAAACATTGTTGGATTTCTCTGTCTCTGTGGAGCACATCCTCCTTGTTGCAGTTTGGGGGTTGCTTTTATTAATTTTGTCACAGACAGAAGGATGATCCCAAAGTAAAGACAGAGCAAAACTGACAGGCCTATGCACAGGAACAAAGAGAAAAGCTAGACACTGAGAATGAAAGAGGCTGGTGTTGAAAGGTAGTCATGGATTTTGCCAGCCAGTATCTAGAATGCCAGAAATAGAGTCCCCGTCTGAAACTAAGAAAATGTTGAAAGGGACATAAGCTTATCAAAAACAGAATGGAAGATTCAGAGTTGAAATGAAAAGGCCAATAAAATGGGAAACCAGCACAACTTACAGTCTTTTCTTCTTTTCTTCTGGTACCTTGAGGTTGGGTCAGCCTGGGCATGAAGGAGTGGGGACTGCTGAGGTCAAAGGGCTCAGAGGCAGGGTAAGAGAGGGCTCTTGCTTTTGACTCTATGTAGTCTAGAATCTACATTTGTATTCATACACAAAAAACACTTGGAGTTTTCTAGAGCATTGTTCCCTGAAGTGTGTACCAAGGAGTGCTGGTTCTGTTAATGCAGAAAAATGTGTTTGGAACAGACTGAATTATACAAAATTAGCAAGTTTCTTTCTGAAGACTCCTGGGAACTAATGTGTGCTGTGCATCTCCCATAGGGTATGTGTGTAAGCAGTGTTCCCCAGATGTGTCAACCTCCAAATATTTTCTTATAAGAACTTTGTAGGAGCAGTATTATGTAGACCATGTTTTGGGAAATGATGCTCTGGATATTATCCATATTCACATTAGAATCTCCATATCATCTGCTCATAACATTTTATTCTGCTAGTTGTCAGAGCTCACCTTATGAAATTTTGCAGCTGAATGAATTAGTCTTTTTGTTTGCATTTGAATGAGAAAAAGCTCATTCAAGTAGCTCGACATAGCTCTACCCCAGAGAAGATATTTTCATCTATATTAATATATTTTACCCTTATTATTCAGGCAGTGTTTATTAAGATGACACAAAGCATTAAGGAAACATTTGAAGTTCCTCCACTTTATAGCCAAGTTAAAAAGAGAGAATGACCAAACTGAAACTTCTAGACAATTTAGATCTCTATTTAGTTTTACCCTAGGGAGTGAATGACCTTGAATAACTTGCCAGACTAATGTATTCACTGGGTTAAACTTACCTTTGTTCAGATAACTAAATTAGATGTATGTTGAGTTCAAAGCACAAGTAATTATATTATGTATTTTTTAACTCTTCAGTCAGTTTTGAATAGAGCTAATGGATCCAATTATAATCCAAGAATGAGATTTTTGGATATTTTTCTCCTTAAATATTTCATAGACACAGACATAACTGGTGATACTGATGGAAAAAAGTAAAAAACAAGAAGAGAGAGCTAAATTAGCATGGTTATGAATTCTTTGGGAGATATAATGCATTATATGGGTACAGAAGACCCTCTGTAAGCCATTGGATGATGTCATCCCTTAATGTTATTGTAGGCAATGCACATGCATTTCTTAAGATTTGTGTTTGTGTGCCTATACCAGTACCTTAATTGAGCACATACTCAATAAGTGTTTGGGAATTGCCTTTGTTATCTTAAGACTTTTAATTACCTTTTTAAAGGTTGTATTCTGAATTGTCTTTTAATTAAAATAAATTCATATATCAACTTGACACCTGATGTTAACTTTGCTGATAAAGTTTAGACCTACAAATATTTTGATCCATCCATACTTCTGTTACTAACAACATTCCCTTACTTACTCCCCAGAGCTTTTTTCCCCTATTTTTAAAAAATCATGGTAAAAATATCTAACAAAATTTATCATCTTAACTGTTTTTAAGTGTATAGTTCAGTGGCATTAAATGTATTCATAGTGTTGTGCAACTATCGCTACCATTCACCTCTGTAACTCATTTTATCTTATAAAATGGAAAGTTTATACCATTAACAATAATTCCCCATTACACTCTCCCCCCAACCCCTGGCAACCACTATTTTACTGTCTGTCCATATGACTTTGACTGCTCTAAGTATCTCATATAAGTGGAATCATACAGTATTTGACTTTTTGTGACTGGCTTATTTCACTTAGCATGTTGTCCTCATGTTCATCTGTGTTGGAGCATATGTCTGAATTTCCTTTCTTTTTAAGGCTGAATAATATTCTGTCGTATGTATATACCACAATTTGCTTATCCATTCATCTCTCGATGTATGCTTGGGTGGCTTCCACTTTTTAGTTATTGTGAATAATGCTGCTATGAACATAGGTATAGAGATATCTCTTTAAGACCCTGTTTTCAATCCTTTTGAGTATATAACTAGAAGTTGAATTGCTGGATCACATGGGAATGCTATTTTTAATTTTTTGAGGAACTATCATATCATTTTCTACAGTGGTTGTACCATTTTACGTTCCCATCAACAGTGCACAAAGCTTCTAGTTTCTCCATGTCCTTGCCAACACTTGTTATTTTCTGGGCTTTTTTGATAGTAGCCACATTAATGGGTGTGAGGTGGTATCTTGTGGTTTTGATTTGCATTTCTCTAATTATTAGTGATGTTGAGCATCTTTGCATGTGCTTATTGGCCATTTGTATATCTTCCTTGGAGAAGTGTTTATTCAACTCCTTTGCCCATTTTTGACTTAGGTCATTTGTTTTTTTGTTGTTGAGTTCTAGAAGTTTTCTATAAATTCTGGATATTAACCTCTCATTAGATATATGATTTGCAAATATTTCTCTAATTCTGTGGGTTGTCGTTTTACTCTGTTGATATTGTCTTTTAATGAACAAAATTCTTAAATTTTCATGAAGTCCGATTTGTCTATTTTTTCTTGATTACTTTTTGAATAATAAAAACCACTGTTACTTAATAACACTATGTCTTACTTAATAAGGCTATGTCTTATTACACATAGTCTTACTTAATAAGACTGTGAAGTGACTGCTTCATAGTCTGAACTCAAGATGCTATTTTAAAAAGTTTTGCCATCATAAATATTCTAAATTTTGTAGTAATCTTGCCTGAACACTGAGATCCTGTTATAACATAAACCTTGTTATATTTAAATATATATAAATCTTGTCATATCTTAACAAGGTTAAATATAAACCTTGTTATGAGGTCCCTGTGAAGTGATAGGCAGATACCTTTTTTTTTTTTTTTGGTAATAATAGGCTGAGAAACTTAGTTTCTTGGTTTAAAAGTACAGAGACTTGCTCTTTAGGTTCAAGATTAGTTTTTCTCCAAACTATTTCTCTTTACAGTTCAGTTGAGAAGTAAATATACACAGAAGCTGCCAGTTCCTCCTTTTCTGGACTTGAAGTTTCTGGTGGGTGGAGGGTCAACAAACGCTGACTCATTTGTTTGTCAGAACACAACAAATGAGTGCCAAACAAGTAGTGAGATGCTTAATAAATAACTTTTTTCATGTCAAGCTGTAGTATACATGAAACTGTCAGGCTAATATATTCTTCTGTCTCCTTATAAATCTGTCTACATTTGTTTTCTTTTAAATTTTCATGTTATTTTGCACATTAAAGTACAGAAAAAATATTGTCTCAGCTGTTTGTGTTTTACATAATGTTGAAAAGTAAAATAAAACAAAGAAATAAAACTCTCACCTTATAGAGTCCAGCTTAATTAAAGGTCATGCCAAATGCTCTTATTTAAAAACTGAGTCAACTGAATGTTAATGAAATATTCTAGATTATTCATTTTCAGGCAGATAAGCTACCATTTCTTGTTAAGGAAACTGAATCAAAGGACCTTAAATATCCAAATCAGTGTCTGAATCATGCAGAACTATGAATAATTATAGGATAAGGGCAAAGAGCATAATGAATAGAGGTTATGACAAACAGAATTCGACTGAGATTTGTTTGTATTTGGCTGCAAATGACTAAATAAGACCAAAAGTAGCTGTGTCATGTGATGGCTATGACTGTGAAGCATTAATTGAAAAATTATAAATAGATGATTTCTAGAGCCTATTGAGAGGGACCAATTGTTTCTAAGTATAATATCAATTATGAAAAACTATTGCTAACAAAAAGAAAGATATGAAAAATTAAAATTAAAAGTTTAAGGGACAGTCAGCTTCCAAGCCATCTGAATCACTCTTGAGTGGCACCCAGCTGCTCAAGTGCTTGGATGTTGAAGTCTTATCTAAGACTTACCTAAGGAGAGCAAGAAGCAAAAGGCTCAGAAATCATGACATCCCTTAGAAATTGCTGTTTCCTTCCTTCCACACCACAGCTACACCATGATTAGTGGTAAGTGATAAAATTGAATGGATGAAGGGTTTTTTGCTTTTAATTTAGGCCTTAGCACTCTATGGCAGAGGGGAGAGAATACGGTTTGGCCTGTTACAGTGTTCAGAATTTTGCCTCTTATATTCCTGTGATTCAGGGAGACTCCTAATTTAAACAAATAAAATCTTTTTTCTGTCTTTGCAGAATGAAAAACCTAGCAAAGTATCTGGTAATAATCAATCTATAACTAATTTTCTAGGGTTGATAAGAAATCTTGCTGGGTTCTTTTTAGAGGTTTTTAAGTCATTAGCTCTTACTCAGCAGTTCCCATTATTCCTATTTATTTCATTAAGCAAGAGAATAAATAATTATTTAAAAAGAGGCAAAACTTCAGTGAAGGTAAATTTATGCTAAGCTGGTTCATGTTTCATGCTTTTATTGTCTACTAGCACAAACAGAACAAAAATACTTACGTGCTTGTACTATCTACTTTCCACTAGAAAATGTGTATTTTATTTTTCTTTAAAGGCCCATGATGTATAAATTTTGTTTGTTCTAGGGATTATTTATCAAAACACCAATTCATTTTGGAACAAGTCATACTTTATCAGACATCCTCCTTCAAGTTAGATGGCTGATGGGGCTGAAATGCTTGACTATTTAATGAATTTGATGAATTTTAAGCAAAACCATTGTAAAATATTTAAAATAGGTTCTACATCACTGAAATTATTTCAGCATGGTATAAGACCTTTTTTTATTCTTTCTGTAATAAAGAACATTCAGAGGGAGGATCTCTGATCTCATCAGATCTTTAGATATTAAGAGCTCATGCCATCTCCCATTAGTATTTTTTAACCTGAGCAGACTCTTCTAAAGAAAACTCTTTTTGCATGTCTAGGAGTTTAGGGTGAGTAGGAAATAATAGTGAATAGGAATAAAGCTTTTGAAAATCCCAGTCTTTGTGAGAGTTCATCACCCATAAAATGCCTTCTGTTTATGAAAGAACAGCAGTATGGGTAGTTATTTGATGTGTTCTCATGTTACAGCATGAAAGCAAAAGCAAAAGGTAATGTTAGTTGAAAGCTTTGGCTTAATTCATTATTTGATATCTCAGCCTGATTCAATTGTCTTCAAAAATAAAAGTTATTCACTCCGTGATATATCTACTCGTGGGACAAATAATGAAATAACCTTACCTTCAACTTGATCACTTAATCATCTGTGGTTTTCATCATGAGGTCAGGTTTAGTTCATAGGAAGCAGTTCTTTCTTAAAGGGATTATTTGGGTGAAACAAATAAACTTTATTATTGAATTGAATCACAGTGAGAATTTTGTATTAAAAAATACAGTGTTTTACGAAGGGGTAGGCACAATTTTGAACTTAGCATTTTAAATTTAGCATTAACGGAGTTGTACCCCACCCAGTCTTGTGACATTCTCTATAAAAAACAAAAGAAAAGAAACCAAAAAATATTTCTTTTTCATAGTCAAATAAGTTTGCAAACTAATGGCACCCTATGTTTCTATCTATCATTTGGAAATGCTCAATGCACCTCAGAGTATTAAAACCCTGTCCTGCAAAAAAGAAACCCTTTAATTTTTTAATCTAGGTATTTTTAAGTTTTATGTTTGCATACAGGTAGTTAAGTCCAGTAGTTCTGAGGTTCCTTAAGACAAACAATGGTTCCCAGCCCCTCTTCTTTTCCATTTCCCATTTTCCAGAGGCATCCACTTTCCATCTTTTAGCTGATTCTTTTGGTAACTATCTCCATCTTGAAACAATAGGTTTGTATGGCTACTTCCTGAGTATTTTTTTCTTAGCTTTATCTATTGACTTCTCACCATGAAAAATGAGAATTTATTTAGCTTGTTCCTACACCCTGTCTCTCTCTCGCGCTCTCTCTCTCTCTCTCTCTCACTCTTTCTTATAAGGGCGCATGTGCACATGTGTGCATAGATGCACAATTTCCGTTCCCCCATCCTCCCTGTAAAATTATGTAGTGATTTGAGTTATAGCAACATTTAATACTTAAATTATTAAGAATATGTAAATGTAATTTATAGCTAAACCAAACAGAGGAATATGATTTTTTTTATTATCTTTTAGATCACTTAAAAATTTAAAAATATTTATTTTTTTGCCTTTATTTGGTCTTTCTCCTAGGAATATGATTCTTGTTCTATTTATACAAATGTTTGTTTCTTTCTGGAGTTTATTATTATTTGCTTAATTTTCTATGTGTTTATCTCTAATTTGACCACTAATTCTCCATCGGTTGAGAAAATCTCTTTTAGCTAAGTTCATTCACATCAGGTTTTCTTTCAATGTCATCTTTTTGAAGCAGTCTTGCCAGGAGCCTTCTGACCTGTTGCAGTCTGGACTGGAAGCCTTTGTTGCCTGGTACGCAGCTGCCATCCTGGGATTTTCCTTCTCCTTCACCCTGGGGAGCTAGGCCTCCTATTTTATGCATCTCATGACTTCCTTTCTTGGTTTTACTTCTTTGTATTGGTAGAGTATAGCCTCTGATATCTCTTAAGAAAAGTGTGTGGGAGATTGATATTTTGGGGTGATTTTTTTGTGTGTGTGTCTGAAAATATCTTTATTCTACCCTCACATTGATTGTTTATCAGTCTATATTATTCTTGGTATACAATTTTAGGCTAGAATTCTTTTTTTTTTTTTTTTTTT
>RJWJ010010525.1:0-46759 GCA_004363605.1 Indri indri | reverse complement strand
GCTGGGACTACAAGCATGCGCCACCATGCCCGGCTAATTTTTTCTATATACATTTTTAGCTGTCCAATTAATTTCTTTCTATTTTTGGTAGAGACGGGGTCTCGCTCTTGCTCAGGCTGGTCTCGAACTCCTGAGCTCAGGACGATCCGCCCGCCTCGGCCTCCCAGAGTGCTAGGATTACAGGCGTGAGCCACCGCGCTGCCAGGAACACTCTTATCCTCCCCTGCCTCCTTCCCTGGTTAACTCCTTTGACTCCTTCAGAACTCAGCAAAGCCACTACTCACCTTGAGAAGGATTCTCTGACTTCTCCGACTCCCAGACTCTCCTACGCCCTGTCTAGATTGGGCACCACTCCTGTGTGTTCCACAGCATTTTTTTTCTGAAAACTGTTGAAGCTTCCATCTTTTACCTCTAACTTTCCAGCCCCTAGTGCAGTGCCTGTCACACAGTAGTCACCCAATAAATAGATGGAGAATGACAAAAGTCCTTCTACAAATGAATAATAGAATATGACATAAAGGTAAAAGTTCATCTCAGAATTCAAAAACAGTTGGATCAGAGACCATTAGGGAGAGGCAGTTCTTCATATCCGATTGGTGGTTTATAATCTATAAAGTACCTTCATAGTATATTTTACCTTTGATCCTCACCCAGAGACAGGAAGAGCAGGTATTATTATTATTTCAGTGAGGTTTAGAAAAGTAAAGTGACCAGCCCAGGGCATAATGTAGTAGAGGTGAACTAGCGTCCCGGTCTTGGGGCTGGCACGGTTCCTCTTTCAGTGTGCGACAATGCCCCTCCAGGATGTGCAAGAGCAGGAACAGTAATCAGGCAATTCCAGAGTGGAACAAAGCCCGCTGATTAAAGAGGTGATGTGTTTCAGTGAGGGATAAATATAACCAACTAGCAGGAGGCAACCTGAAATCAGCAGCTTATAAACTCTGCCTAAAGCAATCATTATTTCATTTTTCTTATCTCTGATTTCAGAAAGCTTTGTGGGGAGTGGAGGTGGGTGGGGAAGAGATTGGTCAGTAGGTACAAAGTCACAGTTCAATAGAAGGAATAAATTCTGGCATTCTACTGCACAGCAGGGCCGCGATGGTTAACAATATTGTGTATTTCAAAATAGCTAGAAGACAGAATTTTCATTGTTCTCACAACAAAGAAATGATAAAGGTATGAGGTGATGGATATGCTAAATACCCTATTTTGATTATTATACAACATATACATATATCAAAACATCACACTGGACCCCATAATAATGTATAATTATGTGTCATTAAAAATTGTTTTTAAACACATAAAGAAAACAAACAAAGCTTTACAAAAATTATTGCTCAATGGTCTTATGAAAGAGGATGCCAAGGAATAATTATTTCCGGCCTTTAGCTCAGGACTCAGCAACTGGAGAAGAGATATGATGGGTTCCACAGGTCGGCACTCCAGGTGCAGCCCTTGAAAACCAGGCTCTTTCCAGCCAGTCCAGACTCTATGCAGTCAGCTTGGTTGGGTCGTTTGGATCGGACCCCAAGAGGCTCCTTCCTCTCTATTGGCAGTGGCCCTGGTGAGGCATCCCCCATCTTCAGGGGTCGAGGTATTCTTTAGAGGCTGGGAGAGGTCCATGGACAAACAGAACTGTCTGAAAATAATGGTGGGTGAAGCAGAAAGGACCTTCTCTCTAAGTGTCCTCAGGAAGAGAGAAAGTCCAGGTTGGCCTTAACCTACTGGGGTCATGTAGGTAGAGGTACATTAACTGGGGAACTAGCTGACCCAGTTCCAACCCAAGAACTCACACCAGAATTGGCTCAGCCTTAGGATTAGCATTTAATGTCACACATTTTGCAAATGATTATGTGCCAAGTGGTTTACTAGGCACTGGTGATATAAAAATAAATGATGTAAATAGAACCTCACAAAATCGCTCCTGGGGACAGAGTTCCCCGCCTCCGACCCACGGTCATGCTGACTGGGTTTCGGGATCAGGACAGCTCTTCTCAGCCAGGCAGCAAAGGTGACCCAGATCAAGCAGCTCTGATTGCCTGGCCGGTACCTCAGTCTCCCTCCAGATTACCTGTGTGTTTCCCACAGGGTGCTGCCTAATGCTGAAGACATATCCAGATGGGGTCTGACCAGCACACAGTAGAAAGACAGCGTCACTTTTCTTGCTCCAGGCCCTATCCTTTTATTAATTAGTTACCTCTGCATTCCTCACTCTTTTCTTGGCACGTTTCTCATGTTGACTCATATTAAACAGGAAACAAAAATTTGCATCTAGTAACCTTACCCAAGAAGGAATTTTGGGTGTTCTGGTATAATTTATTCTTATGTAACTCAAATGCTTTCTTTTCTAGTGGCTTACAAGACATCCCATTAATAATTCTTCTCTAGCAAGATGCTTTATATGAAGTTCCATAGTCTGTAATTGGTGGGTTTCATTTTTGTAAATGAAAAGTATATTTCCCTGTCTTTGTCTTTAGGAAATTCTTCCTTTCCCCCAATCAGGGTCCATGATTTTGCCATCTTAGCTTTGGATTCTCTCAGGACCTAGAATGTGATTTGTTGAATTCAGGAGATTTAAATTCATTTAGCGCAACTGAGTTTTCTCTTACATTATTTTTACCTATTATATTCGCTTCCTAGGGCTCCGTACCAAAGCACCACAAACTGGCATGGATTAAGACAACAGAAATTTATTCTCTCACAGTTCTCAGGACTAGAAGTCCAAAATCAAGGTGCTGACCCGGTCAGCCCTCTTCTGAAGACTCTAGGGGATCCTTCCTTGTCGCTCCCAGCTTCTGGTAACCCCTGTGTTCTTTGGCTTGCAGGTGCATCATTCCAATCTCTCTCCATGTTCCATGCCATCTTCTCCCTGTGTGTCTCTGTGTCTTCACATGGCCTTCTCCTCCCTGCGTCTGTGTTCTCTTCCCTAATCCGGTCACACTGGATTAGGAACCACTCTAACGAGCATGACCTTATCTTAAATTGATTACATCTACAAAGGCTGTATTTCCACATAAGGTCACATTCACAGGTATCGTGGCTTAGGGCCTCAATATATCTTTTGGGGACAAAATTCAGCCCATGCCACTATTGCAGGTAAAAGGTTAGCATCAGGCCTGGGTGATGCAAGCTTGCCGGAGTATGACGTGGTTTTTTCACAGTACTGTTCCCTTGAAAACAGTAGAGTTCAGACAAATGGTAAATGCCACGTCTGCCTCATTTGTGGTGTGCATTGGTGAAGCTGTGAGTTGACTAAGTAGGGTGACATAAAAGATTGGTGTGAGAAAGGAGCTATGACTTCTGTGTGTCAAGGCGACCCCCACACACCTTGACTCTCATCCCCCGGACATCCCTGAGGGGATGAGGGGGCAAAGGGAGCTGCTGTGTCTGCTGCTTTGTATTCCTCAAGCCTACTTGTGTCTTGAGTTTGGTTGCCAGCTAAAACCCACAACCGTAGCGTAGTGCTGCACCTACTCTGGTCTCGGTTCCTTCTCTTTAACCTTCTCAAGCCCCGTTTCAGCCTGAACACTGCCCTTTGCAGAGAAGGCTGAAGCGAAACACTCAGCCATGCACTGGCATTGTATCAAATGCCCCAGCAGCACGTCTACCCCTTCTTTATTGTCTGGCTCTGATTATCACAAAAATAAAAAGCAAAAGCAAACAAACAAAATGCTCTTTTGTTTGGCCATCATTTGGCCTGGATAATTCAAAGTTGACTCTACCCCGAGTACACCCCCGGAATATAATCTCCTAGTCCTAACTGTGGATGCCTCATTGCACCCATGTCTACGCCGACGTGCGCATCTGTATCAAGTGCTGTTTTTCTCTTAAGCAGAGTTCCGCGATCACACTTTTTATTTAACAGTTAAATTCAAGGCAGTGCCAAGTTCAAGCTTGCCTCGGCAGTTCGCTTTGCTTAATTAGCGCAGTGGCTTTGACCACAGAGCTCGGGTATGGAGTCAGGGAGGCGACAGCGGGGCGCGGGGTGCAGGGGGGAGGGGCCGCTCCCGCTTCCTCTTCCGCACGCTCCTTCCCCTGCGTCCCAGGAAGTGGGCTGCCTTCCAACCAAGGCGTAGCACCGAGAGAACCTCCCCGACGTTGCTCTTTACTGACCGCCTCCAGGGCTCTATTCCAAGGTCGTCGTCGCCGATCTCGGGCAAGCTCAGACAGCCGGGTCCCCCAGGCCAGGCGGCGCCCGAGCGCTCGGCCCCGCCCCCCGCCGGGCCGTCTCTATGGCAACAGGCCCCGCCCCGAGGGGGGTGCGGCTGCCGAAGAGCAGGCGGGTCCCCTCCAGAGATGGCGATGGCTCCGCTCCCATTATCAATCTCTCTTCCCCCCACACCCCGCACCCGCAGGTGTCCTTTTCTAACCTTTTCTCCCCCCGGGAACAACCACTCTGTAAAATGAGTCGTGGTGATGGGGGAGGAGAGGGAGAGTCAGGCCTGCGGCGACAACATTAAAAGCTGCGAGCCACCGGCCGCGACCCCGCAGCGTGGGTGCTCTCGACGGACCCTTTCCCACGTCCGGGGACGGCAGCTCTCCTGCCCGCCAGCCCTACAGGCTCCGGCGTCTGAGCTGGTGCGCCCCTGGGTGCAGTGTGGTTAGAGCGTGACTCTCCATGTAACACCTCTTGAGTTCGCTGAGGACTTCTAGAGTTCAAGGCTTTAACCTGGAGGGTGATACTACAGGAGGCGTCTGAGCACCTTGGCAGAGGGAGGTAATCCGAGCACAGGGGAATCTTGACATCATTCTCAGAACGCTGCCGCCTCCAGCAGGTTTCCAGAAGACAGAATTTTCCTAAGCAGCCTACATGGCACCGCAACTCATGGCCACTTTCATCCCACTCTCAGAATCTTCCGATGAATGTCAGCATGAAGTTGTGATTAAGGCACATCTGACTTGCTCTATCTTCAGGTTGCTGCTTGCCTCTGTTAGCTCAACGGTAAAAATGCTACCTCATAAGGCTGCTGTGATGATTAACCCGCACAGTGTGTCAGTGCCTTAGCTGCTCGCCTGGCAAGCAGGTCTCAGGTTGCTATAACCAGAAGTAGTGTCGGGCAGTGGTGGAGAAAAGGGTGGGCCCTGGAGCCAAGGATGGGTTTGATCCCAGCTCTGCCACTTACAAGTTGGAGTCCTCTGGGTAAGTGATCCAACCTCTGCATGCCTCAATTTCCTTGTCCCCTTACACTGATAACAGGGATGATCAGGGTACCAACTACATAGGGCTGTGATGAGAATTAAATGGTAGCCAATATAAAGAATTTGACACAGTTCCTGATACATAGTAAGCAGTCAGTACATTCATTATTATTATTATTATTGTCCTTGGTATTACACCCACTACTACATTTATGAGTTCCTATAGGAAAGACTAATGATTCACTTTTATTCCTGGAGCAGGTCTCACTTAAAGACTGAATAAACATTGGTTCTTTAGATGTTTGAACAGCCTGATAATACACTATTACCCAAATACAATAAGTGAATAAATGAGAGTGGGCAGAATCATGCAAAGTCAGAAGAGATATGTGTCTATAATTTTATCACATCAGGCTGGACACAGCCTCTCCTCAGCCTCTTCACCCACTTAGCGCTGGTGTCTCCAGCTGGTTTTGACACAGCTGAGAGGCTGCAGTGCTACTTTGTTGCTCTTGGTGAGTCCTCACACTAACTCCTAATCCCAGGCCAGTCCCAGGAGGAAGACGGTCCATGTCCACCTGCCCTTCATTCTTGTGACAAAGAGACCTGGTACTTTGCACTGGTCAGCGGCTGGTGGAAGCGAGTCCTTGCCGGCCAGCAAGGACTTAAAACCAGCAGCTTTCTTAAAAGATAAGAAGATAAAGGATTCTTTTTGGTCCCCTTCCAGAGTCAAAGTCTTGCCCTTTGACGTAAGTCATCGACTCTGGACAGGAGAATGGGAGGCCTCGCTTTCACGTCCTCCTCTGAATGGACACACTCTAGAGCAATACTGACTCACCTCTCAAGGGCTGGCAGTGTGTCTGGACCATGTGCCAGGAAGCCACAAGGCCACCAAAAGTCGGGGGGAAGGGCAGGGGCAGGAGAACAGGAACTAGACGGCAGCAGAGGGAAGGCGCACAGCAGTCAGGCCTGACTGGAGGGAACTGAGCCTGCACCTGTGAGCCCTGGTGCAGGATGAGCTGTGGTGCCAAGAGGAGCCACCTGTGGCCTCTGGGCCAATGCCAGCACCCCTGCTCTTCCTTGACAATGTCTTTCCTCCTCCTTTCTCCTGCCTTCTCCCCTGCCATCCTCCCTACTCCCCACCCACACTTTTTTCTCTTTTTTTTTTTTTTAGAGACAGGGCCTTGCTCTGTTGTCCAGGGTGGAGTGCAGTCGTGTGATCACAGCTCACTGCAGCCTCGAATTCTTGGGCTCAAGCGATCCTCCTGCCTTAGTCTCCAGAGTAGCTGGGACCACATGACCACGCCCAGCTAATATTTTTAAATTTTTGGTAGAGATGAAGTCTTATTATGTTGCCCAGGCTGGTCTTGAACTCCTGGCCTCGAGCGATCCTCCCACCTCAGCCTCCCAAAGTGCTGAGATTACAGGCGCGAGCCACCTCACCCAGCAACAAACTTTTAACTTAGCTTCTGCTATTTGTACAGCACCGCAAATGGTCACTATCCTTAAGGAACAGATACATTCTTGAGAGAGAGAGACAGACGTAAAATCTCAAACAATAAATTAAATTAATAAAAATAAAAATAAATTAAATTGCAAATAAATAATTTTTATCTGTGGCCTCTACCTCAGACTGGCCACTGCATGAGTGTTGGTGTTCTGTGGTGGATAAGAGTCTAGGCTTTGGAATCAGACAATGTGGGTGTATAAATCCCAGTTCTGACACTGACAAGCTGTGTGATTTTGGCCAAATTCCGCAACCTCTCTGGCCCTCCTTTTCATCATCTGTAAATAGTGATAAAAAGAGATATACCTCATGGGGTTGTTGTGAGGATTAAATAAGATAATGTCTGAAAGACGCTAGCACAGTACCTGGTACACAGCAAGACTCAAAAGATGTGAACTACTGTTGCTGTTGTAATTACCCAAGCCTAGGGGTCAGCAAACTTTTTCTGTGAAGGGCCAGACAGTAAACACTTTAGAGACTTTGTAGGCCCGTACAGTATCTGTTGCAACTATCTAATTCATCCTAGCATGAAAGTAGCCAGACAGTAGGTAACAAATGATTGTAGCTGTGTTTCAACAAAATTGTAGTTATAAATACTTAAATTTAAAATTTTATGTAATTTTCACATGTCACAGAATATTATTTTTCTTTTGATTTTTTTCCAAATCATTACAAAAATGTAAAAACCATTGTTAGCTCACAGGCTATACAAAAACAGGCAGTGGGCCACATTCGGCCCACAGGCTATAGTTTCCCCACCCCAGTTCAAGACTCCTAAAATGGCTGGCACTTCCTTTCGTAGATTTTGCTTCAGAGGAAAATCTAGTTGGTGGATCCATAATACCCTAATTCAATGTCTGACTGACTGACATGGTTATAAACCAACCCAAGGACAACAAAAACCTCATAAAAGAAAAACAATATCTACAGTTTACTTGTGCGCAAGCCAAGATAAGTCAGTAAACAATCCTTAACCATTGGCTGATACACAAGATATAAAATGGAAAAGGTGATTAGCTCCTTTGGTGCACGATCACCCTGTGGTTTGCACACGGAGGTGAGCTGCTCCCGACAGGTGCAGGAATTGGCTGTGTGTGCCCTTTGCTTCTCAGCGCTGTGCGCGGAGAAATGCAGCTCTAAGAATCATCACAGAGGGTCACAAGCCCCCTAGGTCTTCCACACAGATGGAAGAAGAGAGAATGTATGCTGAATCAAAGAAGCTGGGGGAAATGAGGGAAGGTAGGAGGAACCTGCCAGAAACAGGCTGAGTCCCACCAACATGGAATTCAGACCACGAATGATTTAGTTGTAAAACAGGTATCCCAAGTAATGTCATGTAATTCCTAATTCCCTTCTTTTCTTTTCTTCTCCCTTACCCTCTTAAGTATCTGAGGATAGAAACAGGACATTGTGTTTTACTTTCCACTGCCATCTAGGAAGATTTTTACTCTCTAACTCCTATCATATTGCTAGAAGGGCAGAAATTCTTTCTCTAATGATATAAAAATGCCTACCTGTTCTAAAACATTGCAATTACTAAACTTGTCTCCCTTGACGCAGAAGACATGCAAGCCTTTCTTATAAGGCCATTCCAAGAATCAAATCTGCTCTTGTACATCCATCCTTAATAGTCTGAGTCACAGATAACCAGCTGGCTCCCTACCGAATGGCTCTTTGTTTTAACTGCTATCTGATGAAGAAAGAAAGTCTATTACCTTAGGCTTCCTTAGAGAGGAAAAGGTGAGGCTCTGGAATCTGGCATGGATGTTCCCCCCAGCACCTAGCGCTCCTTCCCTACCTATGAGAAGGACAAGCCCAAGGTCAAAGAACCTGATACTTCCTTTCATCTTTGCTCTTCCACATGCCATCATTTTCCAGTCCCCTGGGGAGAGGGTTTTATTTCACTTTGGTGATGCTGATAGGAAACTTGGGGGCTCTACTGCAGCCCCAGGCCCGGATCCTAATCCACTTCCCATCTTGCCTTGGCAGGGCCCCTCCACCAGTAACTGGAAGGAGGAAGAGACAAGACTGTCATCCTTCATTGAATTAGAGGTATTTGAAGTTGGAAAGGACGTTAGAGATGACACAGTCCCGTAGTTTTAAAGCCACACAATACTTTCAATAAAGAACTACTCCAGGTCCTGGGAGCCCTGCCAACATGCTCACATCTCTCATGCCCGCCCCCCAACACATCTCTCCAGAACCCCTGGAGTTCCGTGGACATATCCAGTCTGAACATCATTGTATAGACAAAGGAACAAAGGGCTGGGAGGTGATGTGATCTTCCCATGCCATACAACTGGCAAGTGGCAGAGCCATTAGCAGAACTCAGGCCTGATTCTAAGGTCATGCCTCTCTCCATCGGCCCCACTGCTCCCTCCTCACAGGCAGACCTGGGGAGTTGGGGGTCTGTGCAGGCCGTCCGGTTCCATTACAATTATAGCAGTTCCCTCAAGACGGAAACGACTGGCAATACAACAAGCAAAGGTCTTGCTAAGGGAGACTAGAAAACAATGGTGAGGAATAGCAAAGGACACTCATACCACAGCTGGTCTGCTTGAAGACTTCACAGCTTAGAGTTTTTAAATACGCAAACGCCACAGTCAAACAGCAGGAGTTCCCAATATAGCAGAGAAACAGGAACCCACCACAAAGGATTATGGTACTAAAAGGTCAAAAATCCAGCCATCCACATGGCAAAGGGCAGGGAAAAAATAAACCACGACATCCTGTTAGAGGGGAATTCACAGAGAAGACAGACTCCTGGGAATAGCAAAGAAAAAAAAAAAAAAGACACAAGACATAATAGGCCGAGGCTAAGTCCCAACTTTGTGCAGTTAAGAAGCTGCATATCCTTGTAATGATCTTGACAATAAAAATCCAGCGCTAAAACAAACATAGAAGAATGGAGGTTAAATCATTAGCAGTTGCACAGACTGCATACGAAGCCTTGTAATCCAGTCAAATTTGTGAGTAGGGTAAAGTGATAAAAGCACACAGATTGACTCACAGGATCCGGTTGCTGGCATCAGACGGCCAGCGTGGTTGGAAGCTTGGCCCTCGCCTTCTTGTTCCCTGATGGGCGTTGGTAGAATTTCCATTCTATTTTTAAAATGCTATTAACACTTGTTTGTTTGCCCCCAGAAATAGGAGAACCCAGTCTTCATTTAAACTCGGCCATACCCTTATTCATTAGAAGAGCAGGTTTTATTTCAATTTTTCTATTTACTCTCATGGCCAGGGCGCTCCTAACAGCACCCTGGGACCTCTAGCCTGTGCTCCTGCGGCCTGTGGCTCCTGCTTTGCCCTCCTGCATTCTCTCGCCACTGTTTCTGGCTTTTCAAGAATCAGTCCACTCATTATCTCAGGTCCGAATTCTGAGATCGTTAAATCCAGAAAAGGAGGCTCCCTTTCTTTAGTCCACAGCAAAATGAACGGGTCTTCCCGAGGAACAAGGCGAATCCTGTGCGAGGTCCCGCCTCTCCCAGCCCCACCTGCAAATCCGCTCCTGCTCCCTGGGCTCTCTGCTCCAGTGCTGCCTCCTCTCTGACGCCTTCCTGGCCTCCTGGGTTAAGTGGTGTCCCCTTTGTTATTTATCACTCTACCCCTTCATGACCTTTGTCACAGTTTGTATGGGCTTATTTGTTTGCTTGGTTAGAGTTGTCTCCCCCAACCAACCTGTGAGCGCTACCGGGGGCAGGGCCCTACGCAACGTAAACAGCACACATGCAGGCATGGCATGTGGCTTCCAACAGTGTGCAATGAAGAATGACTGAGCATCCAGACTGCCTGGACATTACCCCGGGCTGGGTGACCAGCGCTGCTCTGGAGAACGCAGCCTCCCTGACCAGGTGCTCGTGTGAAACACTCGGAACTGCTTGTTCTGATCAGATGTCGGCTGCAGATCCCTTTGAGCTCTTCTTTGTAGAAGGGATCCGTTAGGAAAATGGTGTAAGCAAGACCATCAGGAGAGTGTGGCGCATGCTACTTACTGAAATTATTCTCTTCCAGTCACCACGGGGTGCCTTATAAGACATTTAAATGGTTATACAGTTATTGGATACATGCAAATACTGGGAGTAATAAAACAGCTTTTTAGATAGTCTATGGTTCACTCTTGCTTTTTCATGGACTCTGAGCTAGTGAGCTCTTACAGTATGTAGAGTCCTAGAAGCACAGGTAGTAACCTCCTATTGATGATATTAATAGAAGCAACATCGGAAAGGACACCATTTGCTCCTAGACTAAGTCCTTTCACAGTAGGTAAAGGTAGTCTAATTATTAAATGTTATTTGATGTTATTTTTTTAAGTAAGGGAAAAATATTTATTGCTTATGCAAATATATAATTTAAATTATGATGTAAAACTGCTTCCTTCAAATTAAGAATTGACAAGAAAACACTACCAAATAAGACGTTCTGTTTCACTTGTATTGCCTGGCCTTAAGTATTTGCAGTATTATTAAAGGAAAACATTTTCAAAAATAGCCTAACAATTCTTATGCACAGCTTGGCAGCAATAATCTTTTGTATTTAAGCCAAATAAGAAATCATGGGTATGGCATTCAGCCTTTATTTAGGGACCCTATTTACTGCTGTAGAAAGTTAGGATGCTGTCAGGCACGGACATTGTATATTACTCCAAAGTTTTGTTTTGTATTAAGATATAGATGAACAAAGGAGTTATTACCTAATAAAAGTTGTGTTATTTGTTGAAGAGAAAAGAGGAAGGTAAAGAGAAGAGAGAAGAGAGAGGGTGAGAATAGAACCTGGTACAGGCCACTCATTCGTTTATTCATTCATTCATTCCACTTTCATGCAACAATGACGTTAATGCGCTAGACACAAGGTGCTTTTACACTGAAGGGCATTCAAGGCAGTATTGTGGGGATTACATTGTTTAACAATTACAAATAGAGGATAACTTTTTCTTAGTTAGAAGAGAACAGAAACAAAATAACAGATTCTGACTTAAACTGTTGCCCAAAAAGCAGCGGGGGGGGAGGGGGGGGGCGGCCAGAGAGTGCGCGCACGTGCACACACTAGAGTGCTATCTATGATAAAATTTCAGAACAATTCTATCAAAGCCAGAGTTATTTGCTAACTAGGGAGACTGAGCAGTAATCTCATATGAGGGCCCCACCCTCATGATCTTATCCAACCCTAATCACCTCTCAAAGGCTCCATCTGCAAATACTGTCACACTTAGGAGTTCAACAAATGGATTTGGGGGAGAAACAAACATTCAGTCCATGATAGGGAGCCCTTAGGTTTTCGTACTAGAGGGTCTGTCTCTTCTGTCTCCGTGACCCCATCTCCCAGCCTCCTTGTATCTAAACCTCTTCAGGTCACTGGACACACCGAGATCCCACGACTCAATCACAGGACACTTAAGCACAGCAGCTCTAATGCATGCAGTTGAAGCTAGAATTGCTACACTTGTTGGCTGCAGGCTTGCCCTCCAATAAGTCTTCTTTAAAAGATTCAAAATGCACTCATTCTAGGCCTCCAGAGAGTCCTGAGTTATTCTAGTGCCCTCTTTTGTTTAAACTTTTGTACCTTTATTCATGCTTTCCCTCTGCCTGGAGACCAGTCCTTTTCTTCACTTGCCAGAGAGTCAACTGCTCACTTCCATTGTGAAAACTCTCTTGACATCCCTTTGACCCAGGCAAGCTCTTTATCCCTTCTTTGAGTTACCATCAATTCTAGTACATATGTCAATTGCTGATTATCACTCTCTGCAGTAATTATTTTTTAAAATATCTGGCTCTCCTACTAGAGAGTGAGTTCCTGACCCATGCTTTATCCATCTTTTTATCCTTGGATATAGTAGCATCTAAATAAGTGCTCAGTAAACATCAGGCATTTATTTTATGAATATTACTTTTCCCCCAAACACAGGATGGTTCACGGCATATGGAAAAGAAAGGAACACACATTTATCGTTAGGTACCCGGTTCTGTGTTATATATCCCATTGTATTCTCAAGACAACGTCGCAAGATAGGAATTATTAGTTTGAATATAACAGAGACTGAAGAAACATCTTATTAGAAATAAGAGAAGAGTACTTATCCAAAATGTCAAGGGACCTATTTTGGATTAATATTTTTGGAGCTTAGTTATTTAAGTCTAAAAGAACACAATAATGAAAATGGTACTTTAACAAGTAACATGTGTCTATGTATGCTTGAAATTCAACATTTTAGCATAGCTTAAACCTACCAAAACATGTAAGTGACCAAGAACCATCCAACTTGGTATTTATGGTAAGGCCACCATGATGTCAGTGGCACAGCCTACCAGGTTGCAGTTTGCCCTGTCTATATGCAGTGGATTGTGCCGCTGGGACACCATCCTCTGGACCTGTGCAGATCAGAATATCACCACTCATATTGTTCCTTAGAGCAAATGTTCTTCAATTATTATATTGCCATGATTTTTAAAAATTGGGTACAAAATTTTTCTAAAAATAATTCCACTGTATGAATGCTTCTGGTGTGTAGATGCCCAGGAAAATGATCTTCTATTGTTCTGCTTTTGTAGTCTCTCAGGACCAATTTCAAAAGTACTTGGAAGTCACTTTTCAGTCATCACTAATATACTCTATGTGTCTCTCCTGTCTCAAGTAAGGGTATATGTGATCTTTCACAACAGCTAATTCATAACTTTTACCCCCACGAACACGGGTATAGTTAGTGTGATGCGTTATGCCGTGTGTCATCCCTTAACAACTGTGGTGGTTAGTACCCATTGAAACATGTAAACAACTAAAAACCAGCAAACCTTCCTTAGAAATCATGTGTTCATTGGTTGGTTTGTCAACTTGTTTCTGAGTATTGCTTGGAGGATAGACTCACACACACAAAAGCTACTGCCAGCACCATCTTAAGGCTCACTCTTACACAGGGGTTAGATGAGGAGAGGGGCAGGAGGACAAATAAATAAGAAGGCCCAACTTGCTTGGCCCTTTTTCTTGGAGGAAAGAGGTTCAGGTTCATGTGGACTAAAGAAGCTGAGCTTTGGTTCAGGTAGACCCAGAACCGGCCTTGAGGTCACACCTCTGCCACTCCCACAATGGCAGGTCACCTGCCACATCCTCCAAGAGAGAAGCTTTTGAATGACGGGGAAAGGTATAAGTCACAGAGGGAGGGAGTTGGAGAATAACCTACTGATGGACCCTTGATTTTTTAAAAAAGAGATAAAATCAGGTTTCAATATTTGTAAGACCATTCATAAATGTCCTGATGCTATGATTTTATTGCTTGATAATGTGGAAAGTATGTATATATCTACATAACTGCCACACATCCATGTGTCTGTGTATTTAAATTTTTGCATTTCATATACTTTGACTCTTAACTTACTTTGTCTTTTTAATATGCACACGCCTAAGTAACTTAGAACCATGAACATCAGCCTTAAAGGTACATTAGTTCTAAAAGAAACCAAGCCATCAATTAATCATCAATTAATCAAAAATGCTAGCTGGGTGCAGTGGCTCATGCCTGTAATCCCAGTGACTCAGGAAGCTGAGACAAGAGGATCACTTGAGCCCAGGAGTTCGAAGCTGCAGTGAACTATGATCACACCACTGCACTCCAGCCTGGGCAACAGAGCAAGACCCCAGCTCTTTAAAAAAAAAAGCTTATTGAATGCCAAGTACAATGTGATTATAACATGGGGCCAATGCAAAGTTACATGAAATATATTTAAGAGTCCAGGGACAAGTTAAATTCTAATCTTCCATATCCCAGACTCCCCCACAAATTAAATCAGCAAGCAGAAGGGAGAACCAGATCCAGCCAATTTTCAGGTCTATTCGTTTCCTCAAACACTTGTGAGAAAGGACAATGTAATGTTCTAGAGGCTGTAAGTTTATAATGATGTTTAAGGCACAATCCTCAGGCTCAAAGAACTTGCCATCAAAAACAAATAAAGAAATTGCTATGTACAGGAGAACCTTCTCCACAAGAAAAGTCCAGAGCAGGTTGCTCTAGGGTGCAAAGAAGATTGAGGACAACTACTTCTGTTGTTAAAAAATGGATTGGGGCTGGGTGCGGAGGTTCATGCCTGTAATCCTAGCACTCTAGGAGGCCGAGGCAAGAGGATTGCTTTAACTTAGGAGTTCGAGACCAGCCTGAGCACGAGCGAGACCCCGTCTCTACTAAAAATAGAAAAATCAGCTGGGCGTGGTAGTGCATGCCTGTAGTCCCAGCTACTCGGGAGGCTGAGGCAGGAGGATCACTTGAGACCAGGAGTCTGAGGTTGCTGTGAGCTAGGCTGACACCACGGCACTCTAGCCTGGGCAACAGAGTGAGACTCTGTCTCAAAAAAAAAAAAAAAAAAATGGGTAGGAAAAGTTCTGGAATTGTTGTGCAGTAGCATTTGAGAGGGCTTCAAAGGGCTTCTGGGACTTAGAACAGTGAACATGAGCGGGTGAAAAGCAGACAGCAAGGTGTTAGGTGTTTCCAGGCAGAAAGAGCCAACATGGATAGGCACACAGGGAATGGAGTATGGGACGCTGTCGGGAGTGAACAGCCTGGTCTTCCGTGGTATAAGGTACGAGATGGGAATAAGTAGAGGAAAAGGCTGGAACACTAAATAGGCAGCCTGGGTGAGAGCTCAGTGGTGGCACTTGTCATAGAAAAGTGGCTCCGGGAGGAGCAGCAGAGGGGTCTGCGTGCTTGGAGGTGGGACTGGGCACTGGAAGGGGTAAGAATTAGAGAGAGAAGGTGGCCATGAGCTGAGTTCGATTTGGGACATGTTAGAGGGGAGATGCTTGTGGAGCAACCACGTGGAGATGTCAAACAGCTGTTGAATTCATAGTTCCAGCCTCAGAAGAAAGGTTTGGGTATTAAAGCAGGATTTCAGCTATAGGTGTAGGCAGGAAAAGAAATCATCACGATAAGTATTAACTATTGATGAGGCATAGGACATAACGCTTTCCTTGCATTTTCTCTTTAACCCTCCAACAGCCATATGAAATAGATAACTGTTACTATCCTCGTTTTACAGATGATGGCTCAAACTAAGCCACAGGGACATTCAGTAACCTGCCTAGGGTCACGAAGGGTCCATATACTCTAATTTCCCAAACTTTTCTTTCTGTGATCTGCAGTAGAATCATGGTTTATGGCGCAGTCCAGTATAGACATGTATATTTCACTGAAACAAAGGTTGCATGAGATCGCCCTTAGCCCCATGCCCTCTACTATTTTCTGTCTTATTCTATTTCATTTTTTAAATAGGCTGGTTGCAACTCACTGATTCACAACCCTCATGAAACCCAGAGTTTGAGAATCACTGTTCAACACCCTCTTGCCTCCTGCCCCTGAATGGGGTGATCCTGGTAGGAGGTGCAAAGACCGGAAGACATGCAAGTGAAGTCCCTTCAGGGTGATTTTACATCTTTTTTTTTTTTTTGAGACAGTCTCGCTCTGTTGCCTGGGCTAGAGTATCATGGTGTCAGCCTAACTCGCAGCAATCTCAAAGTCCTGGGCTCAAGGGATCCTCCTGCCTCAGCCTCCCAAGTAGCTGAGACTACAGGTTCTCCCCACCACGCCCGGCTAATTTTTTCTATTTTTGGTAGAGACTGGGTCTCATCTTGCTCTGGCTGGTCTTGAACTCCTGAGTTCAAGCGATCCTCCCACCTCAGCCTTCTAGAGTGCTAGGATTACAGGCGTGAGCCACCGCACCCAGCCTGATTTTACATCTTAAGTATTACATGATGAGAATTGAATCTCTTCACCAAATCATGCCCCGAGGACACATCTGTGGATGCTCCCTCTTCAGCAGTGACTCATTTACAACTGTCAGGAGTATTTATGGGGATTGAAGCCATTTCTGCAGCCAAGTTTTCCCACCGCATGGTGCAGGAAAAGATGCAGATGTACTTTGGAGAATTTTAGAGTTGCTGGATCTAGAACTGCTACAGTGTTCCATGGCAGCAGGATCTGGGCACACAGCCCAAAGCGCACCAGCTCTGTGCCTGCCCCCACTGTAGAGCCCTGCAGACCGTAACTGCGGCAGGAAATAATACCTCAGAGGTGGAGTTACAGAATATGACATTTAACACCTTGCTCAGCAGGGTGTGGTTTTGCTGGCAGGATTTTTGGATTTCACCCCCAAAATATATCACAGACTCGGAATGTATGCATCCATCCTCCCTTCTGCTTCATAGGAAGAGGGGAAATGTTCCTTTTCACCAAAATCAACCCTTCCTGAGTGGTCCGGGCCTCACTCCCTCACCTACCCCTTTTCTCCTTACCCCTGATCTCCTCCTTTCCCAGGGGTTCCTTCTCTTCTGACGTCAAATACACATTGGTATCCTCTAAAAAGAGCCCCTCAGCATGCAGGAATTTTGGGGGTGATGTAATCGGTTCTATCTTGACAGTGGTTGTGGTTACACAATGGTACACATTTGTCAAAACTCAGAATTGAACACTAGGAAGGGTGAATTTGACTTATGCAAACGATATCTCAAAAAAACATGACTTTCAAATAAATGCCCCCCCGCCCAGCCTTTTTTCAATCCTGCCACCCTGTAATTATTGTCTTTTTTCTTTCTTTCCTTTCCTTGGCGCTTTCTCTTCCCAATGTCCTTATTTTAGGTGAAACCAAACTCTTCCCCACGCCTGCTCTCGCCCATTCTCAGCCTGTTCTCCCCCCACCTTCCTGTGGCTCCTGGTATCCTAACTTTGTAACTTCTATGGGAATCTCTCTTTTTCTTCAGCTTTGGAGGTAGAGAAATTCACTGTTTCTCCTCCACTTCTTTAAATGCTTCTTGGACTCCCTCTTAGCAACCCCCTAACTGGGAATTTGTCAACACATCGAGCCACCTCTCTTCTACATTCACTCACTCGGAGACCGCACCCGCCCCGTGGAGGAGAGGGCTGCCTGAGTGCATCTGACTCCCAAATCTGTGTCTACAGAGAGGACAGCTGGCTCGAGTTTCCAGTGGCCCAGTGGACGTCTCTACTCGGCTCTGTCACCACCTCAAATTCGGCACCTGCAGCCTGAATCTCCCCCTCCTGCCTTGGCCAGCTACTCCCACTGGTGTAGATGACCCCATCACTGGTCCTTCTCCCAGGCCAGAAACCCTGAAGACACCTGACACTCAGCCCCGACGTCAGTCACCACCATCAAAGGAGGCAGAATACGTGGAAATGCTCTGTGAACTGCCATGTTCTAGACTTATCAGACCTTCCTTTGAAATGCCCCGATTTTACCTTCTTTTCTCCATCCCTCACCCCCAGCCTTTAGCCCCCCCCACCCCCGCTCCCGAGCACACTGGATTTGCTGTCAGTCCGCCTCTACTAAACTACCTTTTCCTCTCACTCTGCTGCTCCAGACTCTCTAAAGGGACCTGTTATGGATTGAATCGTGTCCCCCACCCTCCAAAAACATATGCTGAATTCTCCCAGTACCTCAGAATGTGACTTTATTTGGAAACACAGGTTAAGTATCCCTTATCCGAAATGCTTGACACCAGAAGTGTTTCATATTTTGGAATATTTTCAGATACTGGTTGAGCATCCAAATCCAAAATTTCTAAAATTGTTTTGGCATCCTGTCGGTGCTCAAAAAGTTTCAGATTTTGGAGCATTTCAGATTTCAGATTTTTGGTTTGTACAGTGCACAGTGTAGGTCTTCGCAGAGGTAATCAAGTTCAGATGAAGTCATTAGAGTGGGCCCTAATCCAGTATGACTGATGTCCTCATGAAAGGGGAAACTTGGACACAGAGACAAGCATAGAGGGAAGACGACGTGAAGACACAGGAGAACACTGTCGATAAGCCAAGGAACGCCTGACGCTAGCAGAGAGGCACAGAATAGAGTCTGCCCCGCAGCCCTCACCCTTCACAGTGCCTAGGCAGTACGCGTTTCTAGGTCAGCACTGAGGATCCTCTTTGATTTCACCCCATCTCCTTGTTCAACCTCAGTTCCCACGACTTCCCTGTCTAGACCTCTGGTCAGTCCGTCTTGCAGTCAGACCTGTCTCCCCACCAATCCCCACCTGGAATATGGCTCTCTACCTCGACTTGGGATGTTGCCAATAGCCTATCATGCCCTTCCCACTTCTCTCTTCCATCGAAATCCTGCATATTCTTTTTTTTTTTTTTTTTTTGAGACAGAGTCTCACTCTCTTGCCTGGGGTGAGCGCCCTGGCGTCAGCCTAGCTCACAGCAACCTCAAACTCCTGGGCTCGAGCGATCCTACTGTCTCAGCCTCCCGAGTAGCTGGGACTACAGGCATGCGCCACCATGCCCGGCTAATTTTTTCAATATATATTTTTAGCTGTCCAATTAATTTCTTTCTATTTTTGGTAGAGACGGGGTCTCGCTCTTGCTCAGGCTGGTCTCGAACTCCTGAGCTCAGAACTATCCGCCCACCTCGGCCTCCCAGAGTGCTAGGATTACAGGCGTGAGCCACCACGCCCGGCCCTCTTGCACATTCTTTAAGCTCTAACTTTAATCCCTCTTCCTCAATTATAAAATTGTCCCTGATTTTTCAGCCTATGATTTTCTCTCTCTTCTCTGAACCATCATTGTACTTACTGTCTGTATCGTGTAAGTTGACACTTGATCATGTCTTGTTCCCACAGTTCCCTCATGGTGTCTTGTGGACATTCTTGGGTCTAGAGTTAAATCGTAAGTGACTAATCTCTATTGAAAACCACTTTTCCAGATACCTTCCTAGATTTGTTTTCTCGAAACATCCTTTCATCTAGAGCATCCTGCAATTCTTTTATTCTTACATTCTTTTATCATATGTCATCCAATCAAGTGTTACTGAGCATTTGTTTTAGTGAGAAGAATGTCCTAGATATGAGTCCTACCTCCCCTTTTACTAGAAAACTCACTTGACTTCTTGGGACCTTAGTTTGGGTACCTCTAAAATGTTACTTCTCAGAGTCATTGTAAAGATAAGATGGAATTATTTATGTGAAAGCGATTTTTAAAAGGTAAAGGTTTGCTCAAATATGAAGTTAAATCATTGTTATGATCTCAGTGCCAAGTGAGCTCAGCTAGTCAGCTGCTATGCTGATGAAATTATGGGCTTGAACCATGTGAGCTGGTTCTTCTAGATCTGTGCCAGTGAGGCCAATAAACTTCATGACTAATAAGTAGTGGTAGGAGGAGTGGAGAAAACTACAAAGCACATCCTCATAGGTCAAGAGGGTTATTTTCCTAATGAAAAGATAGATAGCATACTGTCACTTCAGTCTACCTAAGGTATGCAGCATCCTGGCCTTAGGAGAAATTAGTGACAGTTCCTAACATAACCAGCTCTGGTGCAACACGCCACAAGGTAATACATTATGCATAAGCCAAGTGCTTAATGTTTGACGTGGTGGGTTTTTTTTTGTAATTGAATTCTACTTTTTTTAAGACTAAAAGTTAACCGTGAATTGCTATATATACCGGCACTACAGAAAAGCAAGTCCCCTTCTATCAGTTTAGAATCTCAACACAGTTCATCCCGTGAGCATATCAAATCAAGGAGTCAAAACCTCGCCACTAATCGCAAATGAAGATGGAATTTAGTAGTATGCAGAGTCAATAGATTTGGTAAATATTCGCATCCTGAAATCGCCAAACTATAAAAATGAATTTAAACCTCTTTTAAGTTAAATATTTCTATATTAAAGGGGTTAAATAAACTTTTCTCTTCTATTTCACTTTTGGTATTTGTTCCACAAAACTTTATTCCCTGGCCAATGATTTTGAGTGAATCAAGAAGGTTTCATTCTCAAGTTGTGGATGCCAAACATACGGAGACCACAGGTTCTGCAGCAGTCATCATATGTAAAATTCAGAGAGCTGGGCCCTGGGTCTCTAGGGACAGGAAGATAGATCTAGGACACAGGCAGGAAGTCTGGGTGTCTTACGTACCTCTCTCTGGTCTGCTTGTGAACTCCAGTCCCCCTGATGATCCATCAGTAGATACTAGCTGAATGGCTGAATAAGGAAGATGAAGACTGAACTACTCACAGACATAGGAAGACCTGGCGGTGAATGCATTTATCCAAGGTACTTGATGCAGAGGAAATGGCTTAGGAAAAAATATCTAGGAAAAGAAATCTATTTAGTTCTATCTAGATTTAGTTTTAGCATGGAGTATCCTGTGTGGAATGAGCCCCCAAAGATGCCAAGAATATTTTGTACCGCATCACAAATGAAAACCAGCTCCTATGCAGACGGAATTCAGGATTTCAGACCCCCACGAATCTGTCTTCCTCCTATACACAAACTGCTTTAACTGTTTCAAGCAAATTCTTAATAATTATTTCCCATGCTTGATGTTTAAAGGCTTTTTAGAAAGTAATATGAACTTGATCTGTAATAGAGACTTATTAAAAATTCAGAAGCTTTGTTTAAGCAAAATATATGCGGACTACAAGTAAAATCCTTGTAGAGGAAATCCATGAGAAACCCAATTTTTTTGTCTTTTAATGAAATTGTGCTAAAGATGAATAAAACATACCTCGTTTGGGGTCTATGGCTAAAGCAGAGATGTTAGAGCAAATGTCACAAGAAAAGCAGCACTTTTGCACAGGGCCCCCCCACACACCCTGCCTCCCACCTCTTCTCTTTCCAGGCTCCTAGATCTTTTCATGTTGTTTGGTGGGTGGTTTGGCATCTCTGAGTGGGTTTTAGCCTTCAGCCATCAATTACTTTGTCCTTGAGGTTTCTAGATTGAGATGTTTGGGGCGGGGTGTGGAGAGGAATAAAGGATACTCAAAGGGTAATTGCTACTTGATGGCAGAAAATAGGGAAAAACAGCAAAAAGATTGCAGTCAGCCTCTGCTCACCCTTCCTCTAAACAAATGGCACCTGGTCATTTGATTGTACACAACTGTGTGACTGCCCGGTGACCTGGGACAAAAGAGAGCATTTATCATTTAAGGCTCATCTGTTGAACAGGTCTTGGACAAAGCATTGTTTTCATAAAATGGAAACAGCTTTGTGAGAAAGAGTTCTGTTTAATGATGGCAGGAAGCTGGAGACCACATTCTGTAACTGTTAAATTTAGTTTCGATCACTGGCTTCGTGATTGGCTAAGATTCAGAAGTGAAAGATACCAAGTTATTTGTTTTCTGCAGCCATCAAGATGCTAACATGCAGAATACCCTTTATGAAACTGTACAGATTGAGTGTAATGTTTTAGCCAGCCACACTTAGTTTTCCTCCCCGGAGGACTGCTCATCTCAGCCATTGACACATGAGGTCAAGTGGCTTAGGACCTGTGTTCTAGAGATCTTAGGGAGTACTAAGTGTATGGCTAGGATTTGAGTCATGAAGAAAATGAGGTGAATAAGGATGATTTAAGCTAAGGTGAGAAAGGCGGGGGTGTCAGATGGAGCAGCCATGGTTGACATGGGTGTCAAGGTTTAAGGATAGAGAGTAGCTGATGCCATGGCTTTCAGCCCTTTTGGGAACCCTTTTATCCACTTTCTGTGGGTGACTTCTCATTAGCCATACTAAATAAAGGAGTATCCGAAATATACGTTTACATTGCATAAGAGGTACACTTTTATAATCTCTTTCTTTGACTAACATGGCAATTATTTTGCTTTCCATAAGCAGAATCCAATGTATGGAGCAATTGGAGGAAGCCCTGGACATAACACTGAACAATAAAGGAGAGCCAGCTGCCCCAAATATGCAAGGAGATAATTCACCCAATACTGAGATTACTACACACCGAGGTTGCCTTTGCTGCTGCTAAGTCAAATTGTATTGTAATCTTGAATTATTAAAAAAAGGGGGAGGGATCAGACCTGACCCCAAGCTTCCCTTCTTTTGAGTATCCTGCAAGTTCCTGCCCTTTCCCTCCCCCAACCTCCGCTTCTAATTCAAGATTTTCATTCCCAGCAGAATCATAACTAAGGCAGACTGTCCAGCTAAAAAGATAGACGTGCACCCTCTATTGTGTCCAACAGTCAAGTGTATGGCTCACACGCTAACAAGATGCAAATCCCATTCAATGCGGCTAATGCCTTCTTTATCCTTAACCAAAGGCCCAGAAAACTCACTCTATTTGGTGGTTTTATAATATACCTTTGACACCATTGTTGAACGTGCAACACTAATTTAAATAAATTGCATGTAGTCAGCAAAACAGACAGTTCTGTGCTTATTTAGTCTGAGAGGCTATTTTCATGATTAAAGAGGCAACCTGATCTCATCCTCTTAATTAAGGCAAAGCTCAGGATATCTACCATTTACCCTCCAGCAATGTTCCTATTATGGGTTATTCTGAGGCTGCCCAGGGCCACTGTTGAACTGCCTGGGAGCAGGGGGAAGGAACATTATAGGAATAGAGCCCTGCACCAAACAGGAGTCTTGGGGATAACTTATCCCCACTTCACCCAGGTCATATTGAGAGCCAACAACACACCTTTCACTGCTAAAGGAAGCAAATCTCAGGTCACGGGGCCATCTTGATTCTCTCAGAAAGTGTTTGTAGGTGAACCACTGAAGAGGGTCCTACCCAGCCCTCAACTTTTGAGGAAACAGGTAAACAGATGGGAGAAGGATGCTCACTAATGTCTAAAGGCACCACCAAGGCTTGCAAATTCCTTATGCACTGCCTGTTACCCTATTGTACTTTCCAGGTCATAAAGCAAAGGGCTTTAAACATAATATTTACTCAATAAATCCTTCTTGGCTGGCAGACTGGAATATGGGCTTGAAAAACATCTTTCCTTCCTTCCACTTGATTGGGCAGAATAATCTAAAACAAAACTTGTTTTAATTGTTCACACTTTTGGTCTTATATTAGATCTCTCTTTTCAGGACTCATAATCTGAGAGACTTTCCATCTTGTTTGCTTCCTGGTCCTCAAAGTCACCACCCCTGAAGGTCAACAATAAAAGTCCTAAAATGCTAGTCCTGAACCTAATGGGAGCTAAGCAGGTCAGCAAAACTTCATGCCTCTCTTGGTATTTTAGGTTAAATTGATGACTACATTTAATCTAAAAAAGGCAGCCCTCAAACAGCAGACATTCTGCAACCTGAAAAACACTCATGCTGAGGACATGGTGATTTAAAAGGCTAATCACCTCCCGGAACTCCAGTTGCTTCCAGCATATTTCTACAAATTGCTCTGGTTTCTGGTTCCAGAAGTCAGCCTGTCTTAGGTTGATTCATTTTACTGCACTTAAGGCGGAAGCAAAACCTGTATCCACAGCTTCTATGTGAGCACTTCTAAACTGTCATAAGTTAATAAAGATGCTGACAAATATGGTGGTTTTGTTAAGACTCAAGAACACGTTCTAATCTTGCTGGCCAGCCCTTCTCCATAAACAAATATCTAGATATATAATAAGTTATGAAAAAGGAAAATATTGAAAATCCTAGGTAAAGGATACTTTTGTTCAAGGATTAAGATGAGATTCAAAGGCAGGATATGCAAAAATAACAGTTTTACATAGTAAGAAACCAGTATTGGTAAGACAAAATACAAAAAAAGCTTAGTTTCTGAGACTGAATATCCACAAAACTCTCAAAAATGACACAGAAGTTAAATGGCTTAGTAAACAATGGCTCAGTGTCATGAGATTTAATGCCCTTAATTTCTTCTCTACTTTTTATCTCAAAAGTTGTATCTGCCAATTCTTTGAACTCTTAGACTGAATACCATCCATATCAAGAGGCTTATTTTCTTCCAGAGAAAATAATAAATTCACAGATGACTTGCAGGGACTTTTTCAGACCTGCCAAGTAGCAGGTCAGTATTAAGGTCTACTACATAAGAGTATAAGAAATAATGCTGGTGACAGAGTACCTCAGCCTTTGCCTCAAGGCTTTTAAAGATAACATTCTTAGAAAGGCCTGTCAAACAGACATCCTGGAAGATATTTTCTCAGGAAACCCAAAAGGAAAACCGTCATTGTTCCTGTCTTGATCATTAGCAGCAGCATTAAAAGCATCTCATCAGTACCTGTCAGCATAAACTTTTAGCATTTGTACAAGTCAAGCTAAAGTTGTCTTTCGGGAATTTATAATTCAAGATGGATGTGGTGTAAAGCAAGCAGTGTCATTTTTAGTGGAGTGGTGAGAGAAGGAGAAAGTTCTAATAATGCTATCTCCCCAGGATTTCAGGATATCATTTTCAAATTTTCCTTGGGCATCACTATATTACCTAGTTGGGTTATCCCCATTGAATAGGCCAAATTCTCACCAAGCAGTACTTGGAGAGGTGGTGAGTTACTGCTGCTTGGGAAAGGCTAAAACAGATCACTCCTGACCCATAACGTAACCATCTAGCCTCTTTTAGAGCAGTCGACAGACACAAATTCAAAGAATAGAATTCAATCCAAGGGAAGACCAAAGAAAGGGTCAAAGCATATGATGTTAATTCTCAGAGAGACTCTCTAACCCATTTATATTTAGTGTCTTATAAGAATTTCCCACCATTTGTACTTCAATATGAAGTAGAGATAACAAGCTGACCGATCAGAAAGCCATGCAAGTCAGCATTAAGATGACAATGCAAGAAAAATAATTCAAGATGTAGATGCCACACTTATTTTTGACAGATACAATGGAATTTCCAATGGGTGATTTAATAGACATAGAATTTTCCAGGAAAATAAAGGTAGCAATTTATTTTTTTATTTTTTTGCGACAGAGTCTCACTCTCTTGCCTGGGGCGAGTGCCGTGGAGTCAGCCTAGCTCATAGCAACCTCAAACTCCTGGGCTCAAGCAATCCTACTGTCTCAGCCTCCCAAGTAGCTGGGACTACAGGCATGCGCCACCATGCCCGGCTAATTTTTTCAATATATATTTTTAGCTGTCCAATTAATTTCTTTCTATTTTTTTGGTAGAGACGGGGTCTCGCTCTTGCTCAGGCTGGTCTCGAACTCCTGAGCTCAGGACAATCCGCCCGCCTCGGCCTCCCAGAGTGCTAGGATTACAGGCGTGAGCCACCACACCGGCCTTAAAGGTAGCAATTTAAAAAAATGTTCTCACTTGGGACTGGGACTTGGGGGGAAGGGGGGGCAAGGGTAACCTAAACACCTGTACCCCTATAAACAACAAACAATAAAAAAATAAAAATTAAAAAAAAAAATAAAAAAATAAAAAAATGTTCTCAGAGAATACTGATAAGGCACAATTATCTAAACAAGCCTAGGCAGTGATGGTATCCTAGATTCCACCATTCGAAATAGAGCCATAGTAGGTACCCAAATGGGATCATAGCAAAAAGGGTAGAGAGAAAAGGGAGGGTCCTAGGAAAAGAATGTGTTAATATGAGGACAAGTGAGATCTGGTGTTAACCGTTTGGTATCCAGCCAGAACATCACTAGATTATCTCACCTGGGCAGTGTAGACAGTCCTGCCCATGTCAACCAAATCCAAATTTACCCTAAGGCAGGAGGGAGGTGGAGTGTTTTTTTTTTTTTTTCTAATTGATCCTTAATTGTTTTACAAACCTAAGGTTGAAGGGGAAGGAAATGTACATCATAAATAAATTAACCAAATACTTCACGTGTTTGGTTAAGGTTGGCATTCTGAATCACCCCTGCTCTTCTGTTTCTTTGAGCTGAAGGGCAGGTACAAGCTCTGCCAAGGATGAAATCAAGTGGAAATCTGAGAGGAAAGGTCAGGTAGCGCTAGGAGACAGCGGACTGCGCACAACACCTCCCCCCACCCCCTGGTAAAGGAACCCTGAACACAAGTTGTCATGCAGCAAGCCTGTAACTACATGCCAAAAATGTTGATGTAAAATTTAATCCCCATTGTTAGAAGAAAATAGGCTAAAACTTGCTCAATTAAAAAAGGCAGAGATGTGCATACCGCTCCAAGAACGACCTGTCATACCTAGAGGCTAACCTAATCTTTGGATGTCTGGAATGCTAAATGCTCTAAAATCAACTATTTAAAAAGTGTTTGAATCTAAAGCTGTCTCTGTGCCAGAAATTAAAGCTGGTGACTTCCTGGGGTTGGGGGGGTGGGGAGCGTGGGGGTTGCGGAGGGGAGGCTGAAGGAGCATAGAAGAAGAAATCAGTTGCTCTATGGGGTTGGATTACAGGTGGGAACGAATTTGGGGGTCGTAGAATGCTTTGGATCTAACAGGCATTTAGGGAGACAAACCTTCCACCCACCCCCAGCCTTTTATCCAGTTAGCGGGATGCAGTTTTCAACACCGGGCAAGTATGTCCAGAATAAATACATCAATCAAAAAAGAGCCCTGCAAACCCTCAAAAATCAACATCTCCCTCCTCTCATAAGCCAGAACCGTAGTATGTGCTTGGGTAGAGGACAAGAGGTAAAGGCTAACAAGAAGTAGTTGGTTTTAGGAAAACGACCAAATTAAAAACGAAAAGAAAAGAAAAAGAGGAGGAAGCCCATCTTTTCCAAATTATTACATCTACTGCTTTAAGACCGCAGAGTATCTTTCTGTCCTCAGTGCAAAATGACTGCAGGAGCGCTTTCCTCCCGAAGCTTTCCGCGTGTCCGCGGGTCCCCGCTGGCCCGGCCCGGGGCTGACGCAAGGTCCAGGCTCAGCCCCGCCGCAGCCGCCGCCAGCTCCGCCCGCGCGGACCGGGCCGGCTTCCACCCCGCCGCGGGAGCCGGAAACGGGTTCCGGGCAGGCCTCCCGCACACCCGGTGCGCCCGACCCGGCCAGAGAGGAGGGTTCCCGGTGCGCGGCCCCCGCCACGACTCACTGCGACTCGGCGCCCTGCGTCGCCCCGCACGCGCGCGCCCGGCCTCGCCGCCCCCCGCCAGGGCCGCGACCGCGGGCTCACGGCATCGGGCAGCGGGCCGGCGACCCGGGCCTCCGCGCCGCGCCTCTCCGCCTCCTGCTTCCGCCCCGCAGCCGCGCTCTGCCGCCAGATGCTATCCGAAGGTGCAACTGCCGTACGCACAGACGCCTTCCGAGCGGGCGGCTCAAGCAGTGAGGACAGACGGGAGGAGGACAGGCTGCCTCCTGGCTGGCTTCCGAAGGGCCTTCGCTCGGTGTCCGAGGTCCCCAAAGGCTCCCCGCTTGGTCATTTCCATTCCGTGCTCAGTCCCAGAGCGGGGAGACACGTGTTTTCCATAAGCCGAGAAGCAGAGGCAAATCCTGGATTATACGTCGCCCAGCGCTCAGCATTCCCAGCCCGCGCGGCCGCTAATCCCCGCGCAAACAGCAGGAAAACAAACAGGCACGCGGGTCCCCACTCCAGAAAGAGTCCCCGGCGCGATGACTAAAGGCGCTCGCGGCCGGCCTCCGGGATGGCCAATCGCAGCAGGGGGGGGCCGAAAAGGGGGGTTGGCTCGCTTTCATGTCCACTCCTGAAAACGCGTCCTCCCCCTCAGTCCTGTAAACACGAATACACACACTGTCCCTTCAGGGGAAGTGACTTCAGTTCGATGAGGCTGAGAGAGCTGAAAAGGGCCAGCCTCCATTACGGGATAGTTACTTAATTGAAAGCAAGCACAGTTCCTGAATATGAAAGAGGGAAAAAAATCTCTGCGTTTCCTTTAAGTAAATTCTAACAAATGAGTCAACTATGACACAATCAGCGCTGAAAGTGATATTGGTGTCTCTCTAGGTCTTATTTATTACTCTGTAAAATAAGCTGGAGTAGGGAGTCTCCCTCCCTCCCATCCTTCCTCTCTTCCTCCCTTCCTTGCACCTTATGAGTGCTCCCTGTGTGCTAGGCGCTAAACTGAGAATAGAAAGTTGGAGAAAGCGCCACGTCTCTACTCTCAAGTGTTTTACACTCTACGGTGGGGAGTGTCGGGGAGACCTACAGTTTCAGAACATTGTACAGTTACTATGATGGAAATGTATGCCCAGACGTTGCAGGAACAGAGAGGCAGGATTTAAATCACGCCGGAAATTAGGGAAAGCCTCCCAGAGGAGGCTGCATTTGAGTTTCGAAGACTGAGCAGGCATCGTGTTAAGGACAGAGCGGCAGGGGGAAGAGCGGAACTTGCGCTTGGCTGCAGGAAGCAGGAGCGAAGGTGAGAGAGGTGGTCATTGGTTATCCAGGGTGGCAAAGAGTCAGATGACGAAGGGCTTGCCTGCTAAACGGGGCATTTGACCTTTGTCTGGAAGCTGTCGGGACCCTCTGAGGGATTTTAAGTGGGCAAGTGGCTTGATTAGATTTGTATTTCAGAAAGATGATTGTGGCAGGCATAGGAAAGGAGTGGAGGTCAGGCAGGGATGGAAGGAAAGATTCCGAGATAAGAGAGATGGGAAACCTTTAGGATTCGATGCCTGAAAACAGGGAGGGGAGTGGAGTTGTAGGCTGTCACCCAGGTTTCTGACTTGGGCAATACGGTAGGTGATGAGGGTGCCATTCATTCACCAAGAGAGAATAACCGAAGGGGAGAAGCAAGTACTTCCCAGAAAAACGATGAGTCGAATTCATCCAAGTTGAGTTTTGAGAAAAGAAAAATAGCTCACAGCAGCCTGAGCCATGTGAGGTATGCAAAATTTATTAGGCCCAGAGAGACAGAGTGGGGACTTCAGTCATGCCCTCCATGCCTGGGGGCAATTATTTAAAGTCATTTAGTTCCTGACTAGCTGCCACACCCATTATCTTCATTTCCTGGAATCTGTGATACAAAGAACAAGGTATAGCCAATCAATAGTTTATGTCATTTTAATGTAAATTATTGGTAAACAACTTAGAAACTGACCCTTCTTTTCCTTTAAAAACCTATTTGTAACTGATGCTAATTGAAGTGCACATTCAGGGCAATTTGACTCTAAGCTCCCAGGTTGCAGTCCTGGAGCTTGGCCCAAATAAACTCTCTACTTGTATTAATTTTGCTTCAGCTTCTCCCTTTTAGGTAGACAGTTTGCGGTTTCTATGGGATATACAAATGCAAATGTCCCGGCAGACAAGACAGCCACATGGGTCTGTAAGGTATTTTGGGCCTTAAGGCGAAGCAATACAGTTGTACAAATTACCTCAAACTGAGTGGCTTAAACAACAGAAATTTCTTGCCTCACAATCCTAGAGGTTAGGAGTCTAACATCAGAGAATTGGGAGGGCCAGCCTCCCTCTGAAGGCCACAGAGAAGGATCTGTTCCAGGTCTCTCTCCCAACTTCTAGTAGTTCCTTGGCTTGCAACAGCTAACTCTAATCTTCACGTGGTGCTCTCCCTGTGTGTGTGTCTGCGTCCAGATTTCACCTTTCCACCAGTCCTATTGGATCGGGGCCCGCCCTACTCCAATACTCTTCTTAACTAATTACTTCTGCGCCTCTTTCTATCTCAGATTTGGAAATTACCCTATTTCAGTCTGAGGTACTGGGAGTTGGGACTTCAACATACGAGTTTGGGGGGAGGAGAGACACAATTCAACCCATAACATTCACATAATGTGAACTGAGCTGTAAGAGCAGAAGTGAGGATGGAGGCGAGGAGAAACACTGGCTTTAAGTTGGCAAAGAGAGCAGCTCTGGATGGAAACTTGAGAGAAAAATGATTAGAAAACTACAAGAGGAATGACCCACAAACAGGGAAGAGAAATGTTTAACAAAAGATTGATTAGCCCAGCTCATGACTATAATCCCAGCACTTTGGGAGGCCAAAGTGGGAGGATGGCTTGAGGCCAGGAGTTCAACACCAGCCTGGGCAACATAGCGAGACCCCGTCTCTACAAAAAAATTTAAAAATTAGCCAGGTGTACTGGCGCACACCAGTAGTCCCAGCTACTCGGGAGGCTGAGGCAGGAGGCTCGCCTAAGCCCAGGAATTCGAAGCTACAGTTAAGATATGATTGCACCACCGCACTCTAGGCTGGGTGACAGAGCAAGACCGTCTCTAAATAAATAAGTAAATAAACAATATTCACTGACACCATTTTCATGCGTAATATTATAAGGATTCTATTTAGATCAAGTATAAAAAAGATCCATTTTTTTAATTAAACAAAAAGGAAAGGAGTGATTAACATTGCTCAATGCTTAAAAAGGTCAGGTAAAATGAAACTAGGAATTGCCCATAGCCTTTGGCAATCTGACAGTCATTGGGCCAAATGGGCAGACTAGTAGACAAACTTCAAAGGGTCTGTTTAGCTCCAACATTCTATGTCTTTAAAACCATTGTCCAGGCAAACTTATTGAGGGAATGGGGTATGGTGGACATTTGTCACATTTCAGTTCGGCTTTCTCAGCCTACCTTGCAATTAAGGCTTAGAAATGTTACCTAAGCTCTAGCAAATGGATGGAATAGGCCCTAGATCTCGGTGTGGATGATAAACAAAGCAAGAAAACCGACTCTAGGGAAGCTATGCTCCGTGAGGTGCTACAGCTTGGTAGAGAGCTATGAGACACGGGGTCCTAGAGGACACCCCAGTAACATCCTATACAGAGTGTCCATGGTATCTTGCCCAGATGAGCAGTACTAGAGCTCATTCTGGAACCATCTAGAAGTATAATTTGAGTGTCGTTCTCAGCTGTGTAGTCTACAAGCCTGACTGTGTACCTTGGAGACTTTCTGAGCCACTTAATACTATTTTTTAAATAACGGTTTTATTAAGATATAGTTCACATAGTATAAAATTCATCCACTTAAAGTGTACAGTGGTTTTTAGTATATTCACAAGGTTGTCCAACCACTACCACTATCTAATTCCAGAACATTTTCATCCTCCAAAAAGAAGCCTGGTACACACTAGTCATTTCCCATTCTCCCATCCCCCTAGTCCCTGACAACCAAGAATCTACTTTCTGTCTCTATGGATTTACCTATTTTGTACATTTCATATAAATGAAATCACATAATAAGTGTGGCTTTTTGTGTCTGGATTCTTCTACTTACCAAAAATTTTTTCAAAGTTTATCCATGTATCATGTATCCAAGCATATATCAGTACTTCATTACTTTTTGTTGCCAAATAATATTACATTGTATAAATATTCCACATTTTGTTTATCTATTTGTCATTTGATGAACATTTGGGTTGTTTCCAATTTTTGGCTAGTGCAAATAATGCTGCTATGAACATTTGTATGCAAGTTTTGAGTGGATATATATTTTCATGTCTCTTGGGCAAATCCCTAGGCGTGGAATTACTGGATCATCCAATAATTCTGTGTTTAACATTTTGAGGAACTGCCAGACTGTTTTCCAAAGCAGTTACATTTTACACTACCAGAAGCAATATATGAGGGTTCCAATTTCTTAGTGGATGTGAAGTGGTATTTCATTGTGATTTTGATTTTTGAATTTTCCTAATGACAAATAATGTTAAATAACTTTTCATGTGTTTATCAACTGTTTGTGTATCTTCTTTGTAGAAATATCTATTAAAATCCTTTGCCCATTTTTTAAAATTTATTTTTTAAATTGTGGTTAAATATACAAAACAAAACTTATCATTTTGGCCAATTTTAAGTGTACAGTTCAAAGGTGTTAAGTACATTAACACAGTTGTGCAACCAACATTCTTTGCCCACTTTTACAGTATCTTTTTAAATTTGTCTTTTATTATTAAATTCCCATCTTCTGGTACAAGTCCCTTATCAAATATTTCATTTGAAAATATTTTTCTCGCATTATGTGGGTTGTCCTTTCACTTTCTTGATGGTGTCTTGATATTCTTTAATAAATTCCGTTTATGCTCAAACTAACCTGAGTAATTTCTGTTGTCAATAACTAAGAATGCTGGCAGATGCACTGGGTTCTGTTAAATACCATCCTTTTATATTTTTTCCTATAACAACCTGTCTCATATCTTCTATCCCATATTGCCTAGAACTTTAATTTAATTTTATTTTTTCCTAAAGCTTTTCCCATTCTACCTAAATCCCACCCAAAGCACGAATAGACACCACTAACACAATTACAAACACGGTGTGGGTGCCAAGGCCCTTGGCCCCCTGAAAATTTGATGAAAATCACTGACATGAGGCATATTGGCTAACAGGAGAAAAGGCATACAAATTTATTTAATGCGTATACATGGGAGCTTTCAGAATGAAGACACAAAGATGCAGGGGAAATTGTCTACTTTTATGCTTAGGTTCAACAAAGTATGAACAGCGATGTAGAAATGTGACTATACAAAAAGGGTACAATCTGATGCTAATAGACAAGGCCTATCTGTCCAGATTCTTCTCGGCCTCTCTGAGGGTGCATTCCTTCCTTCTGGGTGTGGGGCAGGACCCTCTCCGGAATGGGGGTCTTATGACAAGGTACATCAGATGATTTCTTTGTGGCCAGTTTTTACACAGAATATTTTTAGGCTTTATGGCTGGCCTTTGGGGAAAGGGGTTCTGGTTTCTATGAGCCACCTTGGGGGAGAATGGGACCAAGTGATGGGCAGGCAGGAGGTCAGAGAAAAACTGCTGCTTTTGAAGCCTTGGTTTTGGGGTACTGTTTTCTGAGCCCCAACAATAGCTACCAGTGGTCTTTCCATTGATTTCTCACTTCTATCCTGTTCTGGCCCAGAACCCTGGCAGTCCCCATGCGATGTCCTCCCCGTCTCCAGACTCCTCCCACTCGGCTCCTCCCTTTCTGCTATGGCCACGTTCACCCGGGATCCTATGGATGAGATCAACGTCCTATATAATCTTTGGGTCATCCTCAGTGCCCAAGACAAGGCTTTGCAAAAATTTGAAGCACACTAAATGCATAGTAAATGGAATTGAATCCTGTGTTCTAATTGAATTTTTTATTCTAAAATAATATTTATGCAGTCCTTGATTTTAAACTTTTCTCTCAGTGGCCAAATTTGGAGGATAACGCCCTGAAATTGGGTGTCAGGGCAAATCTATGGTGTTCAATTTATGACCAGAAGGGTGGAATTCTTTTGGGGATTACTTTTTAGGAATTTGTGAAATGGTGAAAGAAGGTAGGGCCTCATAGATAAAGCTCTCAGGACCCGGAGAGGAGCTAAATAGTATTAGCTGGGGCATGATAAGTCCAAGGTGAATTCATTTCCTGGGAGACTTTTCTGGTGGATCAGGCGTCATGACTGGCACCGTGCAGGGATTTGGGCCTGCTTATTCTTTGTAGGCTGCTTTAATCTCACTTACTCCCTCCTGTATGTGTCTAGCAATCTGTAACTTTGGCTTCTGGACTAACTGAAAGATACCTGTTTGAAATAGCTGGAAAGAGCCTGTGTTCATTTCGTCATCGATTCAACCATTGTTTACTAAGCACACACTTTATGCAAGACACCAGCCTGGGCACAAACAGAAACAACATTTCTTTCATATAATATGGAGTCGGATGACTAACGGGGCTGGGGTTGACACAAACAAACACGATTAACTATATTCCAAAGCACAATTGGGAGATCAAGACAAGTACAGTCACCTACAAGCCAAAGCAAAGGAGGGTGCCTTACTCTCCATAAAAGAGGCATAAAAACTGTTTTGAGAATTCAAAGAAAGAAGAAAGCACCCTTTTTTTTTTTTTTTTTTTGAGTAGTAGGAAAGGCTTCATGAAAAAGGTAGTGAAGGAGAACTAGGCTTTTGCCTAGAAATTTAGGACCTCTACACCGCAGTCCTAGCTCTCCAACAGCTCCCTAAATAGTTGGGAAGAAAGTCATATGTACGAGTGGCTACAATTCAGGGCCACATATAATATGATCAGATCCATTTGAAAGAGTCACAGAAAAGTGAGAGATCACTTCCTAAACTCCAGGAAAGACTTTATGGAAGGGGTGGGGAGACTTGACTTGGGCCCTAAAAGATGGAAAGAATTTATTGAAGTGTATGTATTAGAAGAAAAGCAATTAAATACTCTAGAAAATTTGGAAAACTCAGAATAGTATAAAGAATAAAACAGAAATTATCAGCTGGGCGTGGTGGCTCAGGCCCGTAGGCCGAGGCGGGTGGATCGCTCGAGGTCAGGAGTTTGAGACCAGCCTGATCAAGAGTGAGACCCGTCTCTACTATAAATAGAAAGAAATTAGCCAAACAACTAAAAATAGAAAAAAGTTAGCCGGGAGTGGTGGCGCGTGCCTGTAGTCCCAGCTACTTGGGAGGCTGAGGCAGGAGGATTGCTTGAGCCCAGGAGTCTGAGGTTGCTGTGAGCTAGACTGACGCCACGGCACTCTAGCCCGGGCAACAGAGTGAGACTCTGTCTCAAAAAAATAAATAAATAAAACAGAAATTATCTATAGACCCACTCCCTATAAATACACTGCCAGACATACAATTTGCTTAATAAATATTGGCAATTGAACAAATGAATAAATGATATTACCATTTACAATCCCTATTTTTTCTTGTGCATATTTTTATTATATACATAATTTTGAAACTTGCTTTTAAAAAATATCATAATAAACATTTTATATCAGTAAAATTATTTGAAAACATATTTTTAGATAGTTGAAGAATATTCCATTCATTGATATATCATTTATGCAACCAATTTCCATAGTGTTCACATTTAGATTGTTTCCAAATTTCCAATTATTACAAATAAAACTTCAATGAAATTACTAAACACAAATATTTGTCCACATTTCTATAATTCTAAGAATAGATTCCTGTTAAGTGGAATTAACAACTCAAGGTGTATTAACATTTTTAGGGCTTTTAAGAGAGCAAAACTTCACAAAATTGCTTCCTAGAAAGATTGCACCTATTTACATTCCCATTAGCAATGTATGAGATTGAGATACACACATTCACCAGCAGTATTATTTTAAAATATTTGCTCATTCGATAGGGAGAAAATAGTAACTTATTTCTAAACTTTAGATTGATAGGTTCATTAATGATGTGGAACATTTTACATATGATCATTAACCTTCAGTATTTCCTTTAAGTTGCCTGTTTGTGTTCTTTGTACATTTTTCTTTGGGGAACTTGCAAAGAATCTGTAATTCAATCTTGATTCTTCCATGGCTATCATTGTGTGAGCATCCTGCCATGGTAAGTGTGAGCTTATGTTTTAAAATTATGTTTTAAAAATGCATTCTTTTTTTTTTTTTTGAGACAGGTCTCACTCTGTCACCCAGCTACACAGTGCAATGGCATCATCATAGCTCACAGCAACCTCAAACTCCTGGGCTCAAGCAATCCTCCTGCCTCAGCCTCCTGAGTAGCTGGGACTACAGGCATGTGCCACCACGTCTGGCTAATTTTTCTGTTTTTTGGAGAGATGGGGTCTTGCTCTTGCTGAGGCCGGTCTTGAACTCCTGACCTCAAGCAATCCTTCCACCTCGGCCTCCCAAAGTGTAAGGATGCATCCTTATTCTCTCCCACAACATGCCCCCTGAGCACAGCTAGCTGCTTCATCTGCTGCTCAAAGATGATCGATTGCAACACTGGAGGAAAAGCTTGGTCGTATGAGAATTATTGAAAGACAGTATGTCCAGATTGTCAAGGGTCATTGAATCACTGTGACTCTTTCTCTCTCTCTCTCTTTTTTGAAGACTAGTCAAGTGCAGTAGTGAGAAGGGGGGAAACGATTTTAACAAGGAGTTTGATCTGTAACTGATTGTGAAGAATCAATTGAGATAACTCACTACCTTCGGACCAGCCACTGAGACTCTCTTTTTAAGTGCTGATTTTAGAACCCAACCACTTCCTATGTCAGAGGATTAAACTACACAGTATTCAACAACTGACTCCCTCAGTTTCAACTAACCTGCACTTTCTTGCCTTTGTGGTGACTGTTCCCATCTTCCTCAGTCCAAATCCAGCCCATCCCTGATTATGAAGTTCAACTGAAAGCCCTTGGATGAGAACAATCTCTTCTTCTGAATCCCATACACCTTGTATTTCTTTTTTTTTTTTTTTTTTTTTTTTTTAGACAGAGCCTTGCTCTGTTGCCTGGGCTAGAGTGCTGTGGTGTCAGCCTAGCTCACAGGCTCACACTCCTGGGCTCAAGCAATCCTCCTGCCTCAGCTTTCCAAGTAGCAGGGACTAGAGGTGTGCACCACCAAACCTGGCTGATTTTTTCTATTTTTAGTAGAGACGGGTTCTCACTCTTGCTCAGGCTGGTCTCAAGTCTTGAGCTCAATTGATCCTCCCACCTTGGCCTACCCAGAGAGCTAGGATTACAGGCGTGAGCCACCGTCACTGGCCCACCTTGTATTTCACTGGCAGCACTTCTAACCTTCCAGGTACTCTGGTTATCTATGTATTCAATTCACCTCCTTCATTACCTTGAATACTCCTTGAGGAGTCTATGTCTCCTTTATGTCTGGACTCCCATAATGCAGTACACAGAAACCCAAAATTGTTTTACAAATTAAAAAGATGAAATTATGTCATTTAACAGAAACACTAGCAAAAAAAGAAGAAGAAAAGAGCTACTTTGAAAGGGAAAACAATGCTTAATTTTAGTTGTGTTGAATGTGGTAATGGTAAGATGTTAGGTAGAAATGGACGAAAGTCAATCTAACCAGAGGAGCATTAGTAACTCAGTCAAAGAACTCACAGACTCTCTTTGCTATGGTCTGAATGTGTCCCTCACAAATTTATATGTTGAAACTTAATTGCCAATGTGATAGTATTAAGATGTGGGGCTTTTAGGAGGTGTTTGGGTCATGAGGCTCCATGCCCATGAATGGATTAATGCCTTTGCTAAAGGGCTCAAGGGAACTACCTAGCCCTTTGCCCTTCTGTCATCCCTCCCACCATCCTTTCCACCACATGAGGACACAGCATTCAAGGTGCCATCTTGGAAGCAGAGAGGAGCCCACATGAGACACCAAACCTGCTGGTGCCCGGACCTTGACCTTCCCAGCCTGCAGAACTGTGAGCAATAAATTTCCATTATTTATAAACTACCAAGTCTCAGCATTTTACTATAGCAGCACAAATGGACTAGGACACTCATCTTGAGACCTTTTTTGGGGCAGAAACTAAAGGAAGAATTGGGAAACCTGCCTCCTTTTGTCTTGTCATAAAAGGCACAAGCTGCTGTCTTATTCTACAGTCCCTTAAGTCCTCTGCAGGAAAGGAATGAAAACCGATAAAAACTACAACTGGAGTTCAGGAACTAAGAAACTGAATGGGAACAAACAATTTAATTTTAGATTAAATATACAGTCAGCACAGGCAAATAAGCACTAAAATAATATTTCAAAACAACTGGAAAATTGACAAGGAAATTGCTCCTGGCTTCCATTAGAGTAAGAGCATACTTTCTTGTAGCGTTTTATTGAAATTATGGTATATCGATCTTCTTGGGCTAATCCATTAGCCATGGAAAGATATTCTGAGTCTCTGGGGATGCCTACTCAGTAGAGGCTACAGGTCACATCACAGAACCATATACTCCTTCAAAACCAAATATTAAGAAAGAACATATTAGAAAGCCAAGGCAGAAAGAGAACAACTCTCTCTGGGGTCTTGATCTTGTTTTCAATCTCTTGCCAAAAATCTTGCTCATCATAAATCTGCCTATTTTTAATACATGTCAGGCTTTTGAAGTTTCAAACCAAAGCCTTACTTGAATAAAACAACAAAAAACAATACAAATAGGCAAAGGACTTTTTAGAATTGTATTTCTTAGGACTATTGTGACTTAATGTCTGTTCAATTCTCAAATTACGGAAGAAAAAACAAACAAAAACGCATGGAAGTGTCTCTTTTGAAATCTCCTTTTACACGACATATGAAAAATATGACAATTGAGTCATTTTCCTATTCTTTATAATAGATTTCAATGTCTGTCTTTAACTTCCAAAAGGATATATTCAATATGTAGGAATTAAAAAAAAATAATAAACTTGTAATAAATGTAACTTACACACAGAAAAGTACACAAGTCCTAAGGAAACAGCTCAATGAATTATTACAAAGGGACCATGACAGGATAAACACCATCCAGATCAAGAAACAGGACATTCCCAACACCCCAGATGTCACCTCCCTAACGTAGTTTTGAGCTACATATATTTTTTCATAGAAACAATATTAAAAGCCGTAAGTGCCCAGATCGGCCCACAAATGCCAAAAAATGTACCTGGACTCTAGCGAAATGGCACCATATCAATATCAATGTTTTCATGGGGAAATGCATTTTCAGTTCCAAATAGCGATGCCAGGGAGCGTGCCCCAGACTCGCCACTGTAGGGATTCTGGGTAGGTGGAGGGGCAGAGGAGCTATGCCAGGATCTCAGTAATCAGTTCCCCATCTAACCAGTTTAAGGATCTAAACAAGAGAAAGTGGCACTTTAGCCAGACATATGCCAAGTATTTTGTTTTGTTTTTGTTTTTGTTTTATTTTGAGACAGAGTCTCCCTCCATTGCCCTGAGTAGAATGCCATGGCGTCAGCCTAGCTCACAGCAACCTCAGACTCCTGGACTCAAGTGATCCTCCTGCCGCAGCCTCCGGAGTAGCTGGGACTACAGGTGTGCACCACAACGCCCAGCTAATTTTTCTATTTTTAGTAGAGACAGGGTCTCACTCTTGCTCAGGCTGGTCTGGAACTCCTGAGCTCAAGCAATCCTCCTGGTGTGCTAAGATTACAGGCGTGAGCCATCACGCCCGGCCCAAGTATTTCGATGTAGGAAAAATCTGCTGGACAGGGGTTCTAGCAGGGCACTGGAAGTCTATGTTTTTGTTAGCATGATTTGCAAGTTGACTCTGCCTGTATAATAGACATTCTAGAGCATTAAGAGACGTACATTTAGGTGTCTAGTGTGGGGGAAGCATGCTAAGTGAGGCTAGTATATATAATTTTACTTTTGTTGCAATAATTGATCTTTGTAGATTTTCTCTTCAGACCTGATTCCAATTAAAGGCAAGCATTCTCATTTTAATGGCTTAACACTGAAAAGAGAATTTATTATAACTATTCAATGGTATATTCTAGTATTTAACTGAAATTCCCAGAAAATAAAAATCACTTAGGATGTTTGTCAAAACACAGATGTAGGGGCACCCACTCAGATGTATGGAATCAGAATTTCTATAGGGGAGGCCTGATTATTTATGATTATTGATTTAACAACACTCCCAGGGATTTCTTATCTTCAGAAAAATACAGGAAACACTGGCTTGCTCTAAGAAACATGAAAGAGTCATGTATTCAGTTAAAAGTTCAATACAAACCTTAGTTGTTGTTGTTATTCATAATAATAAAAATGATACGGAGCATCGAGAGGCTGCTTTGGACAAGTTTCCTTAAGTCGAACAGTTCCTTAAGTGGAACCAGGGAACTATTGTCTTTATTATTTCTTTTGTTCCAAGATCAAGAGTTACAAACAGACTGGGAACAGAGGTTCATGCCTGTAACCCCAGTACTTTGGGAGGCTAGGGTAGGAGGATTGCTTGAGTCCAGAAGTTGGAGGCTGCAGTGAGCTGTGATGGCACCACTGCACTCAAGCCTGGGTGATCCAGTGAGATGCAGTCTCAAAAAAAAATGTTACAAACAGTAACTTTACAGATACTTAACACATCTTCAGCACACTAGTTTCTTTTAAATACTACTTAATTTTGAAAAACGAACAGAACAGAGTTTGACCATCTTAATTTCTTAAATCCAAGCCCTCCTCACCATTATGCAGGTTCTTGGAGGCCTTGCTGGTTGGGTTTTATGAACACATTGTCCAGGGACTTAGAGGGGCACCTCCACTTACCAGTGGCTTATCTAACTTTTAGATTCCTTAATCAATTGCACAGGGCTCATGGGAATACAAATTAGCATAATCAGCCAGTGTTATCGGAAAGTAATTTCTTTTTCTTTTATAGAGACAGGTTCTCACTCTTGCTCAGGCTAGTCTTGAACTCCCGTGCTCAAGCAAGCAATCCTCCCGCCTCAGCCTCCCAGAGTGCTATGACTGCAGGAGTGAGCCACCGAGCCCAGCCTGGAAAGTAATTTCGCAATATGTATCGAGAACTTTAAAAATGTTTATATCTTATGCTCTAGTAGTTCCACTTTAAAATTTTTTCCTGGGGCACTATCAGAGGTGTGGTCACAGATGTGTGTCCAGACACCATGGCAGGAGCACCAGCTCTGGGGCTGAGTGCCAGCTCTGCTACTTCCTAATTGTGCAATCTGGAACAAAAAATGCAGCCAACTGCTCTGTGCCTCCGTTTCCTCTTCTATTAAATGGTAATAATAGTAGGGTTGTTACAAAAATTAAATTAGTTAAGACGCATAAGGAACTTGAGACGATGCCCATCATACCATTAGCAATTCAACAAATGTTAACTATTATTAGCTATTATCACAAAAACATTCATCACTGCATTATTTATGATAGGAAAAAATTTTAAAACAAGTTAAATGACCAGAAATAGGAGAACGAAGACATATACTCTTGTATTAATACATTCATACAAAAGAATATAATGCACCCTTGGGAGTATTAAAAATGCAGGCTCTGTAGCCTCAATGCTAGCCTGCCCCTGGCCAGCTGTGTGGCCTGGGACAACTTTCTTACCCATCTGGGCCTGAGTTTCCTCATCTGAAAATGGAGAATAAGAATAATACCTATGCCAGCAGGTTAACTGGCTCATATACATAAAGCACTTAGAACAGTTCCTGGCTCTCAGTTATCACTTAATCGGTGTTGGTCTCTCCGTTTACAGTTCACGGTCAGGAGCCCGACTCACTGGAGAGAGACCACGTGCACAAAGCTGCCCAGCGTGCCCTGGTAAGAGGAGGTGAACGGAACAAACCCTAAATTCCCCTTCGAATTAATGGAAGAAATGACCGAGGCAAGCCTGCGCCCGGATGCTACGTGCACGAGCACCATGGGAAGGAACTGGAGTTGTTCCACTGGCGGCACCGGAACAGACTGCTTTGATTAAAAGAATAAAGGAAGGGAGGGCGAGAGGAGGGCCCCAAACAGAAACGCCCACCGCAGCAACGAACAAGTCTTGGCAAGAGAAAGGAGCCGAAATGGTTTCCCTGATCTCCAGTCTGAAGCCACCTCTTTTCTTTTCCCTGCCTGTCCCCTCCACCCCCCCACTCACTCTGGGTTTTGCAGACTGAAGGAAAGGGAGTAGGGAATGGGGAAGGAGATTTACGTCTTTTTGGAAGGAAAGATGCGCGATAACAACTTCCAAAGAAAGAACCGGGAGCTGCTCCCATGCTGCCCTCACCTCGCTCCTGAAGCTCTTCCTGGGGGTTCGGACACAAGCTGGACGTGGTTTCCGTTCTCAAGGAGCAGGTTCACAACCAGCCTTGAAAATCTGGAGGGGACTGAGATGTTTCTCTGACCCAGGAACCCCAATTCCTGGAAAGGAGAGGCATCGGCTGTCGCCATGCCCCTCTTCCACCTAGCCCTGTCCTGCCTGACCTCAAGTCCCCTCAATGCCAGCAGCTCCCGCTCCCCAAGGACCCTGTCCTCAAAATCCACACCCAGAAGCTTGAGACACCACCAGGTGTGTGTGCAGATGGCCGCTGCGTGACCCTGGTCGGCGTGGCCTGTGGGAGGCCTGTGTTCCCTGCCTACCCCTGGACAGCCACAGGGAAGGCTGGCAGCCTGCCACCTCCCCAGCCCCCGCCCCTCCTGCCTCAGTGACAGCTCAGACAATGGCACCGCTGGGTTCACTGCCTGTGTTGAGTGTGGGAAGAGAGTGCTTTTTTTTTAGGTCTTGTCACTATCTTTCCTTCTCACACTTCTAACATGGCTTCTGGGGCTTCTAAAGTCACTGCTGCCTTACAGGGGTTTTTCCATTTTCTTTTTGTAATGGACCAGCATTAATTAATATTTATGCTGTGCTCTCAGTGTGCCCAGAGCACAGACAGTATCCAGAAAACACAACAGCTATCCTCCCAGAGGTATATTTAACGGGGCTACAGTTCTAAGAAATCCCTGATTGCTGCTGTTTTCTTGTTTAAAATACTCTTTTAAAAAAAGAATTATCCAGTGACGAGCACAGGAAGAATCACACATTTTGAGAGCCCTAGTTCTTGTCCGTTGGTCCCCAGTGGAGGAAGAACCCGTGTGTCAGCGGCGTATTAAAAGGATTTGGCTCTACTGGACATTCCTGGAAATGCAATTATTGCCCACTTGGGGCCCCCGGAAGGAGACGGCCTTGCAGATTTCACAGAACTTTTGCAGCAGATGCGCTCCTCAGCAACGTTTTGCTCGAAGCCTCTGTATTTAAAATGAAATCACCCAATGTCGCAACTAAGAATGTCTTGGAAAACTCTGTACATTTGAAACTATCTTACGGTACATGGTTCAGAGGTCAGGTTACAGCTTCAAAGTTCAGTTTCAACTCTATATTTTATCCTTCTGGGAAAAGTGGGAGAAGTCAGAGGGGGAAAATGCACCCCCTGAGAACTCCATCCTTGGAAGGTGTCCGGTGGGATTTCAGTCAGGATATATTTAGCTCCCTAACACATCAAGAACACACACTGCAAACTGCCCAACCCGGTTTACAGCGAGGCTGTGAGGGAGCTGGGGATTGAAGTGTCTTCCTCCCACACAGTCCTTAAGGGATGGATGTCGTTTTTCAAGTTGGTTCCAGAGACAGGTGTGGAGAAGCAGGTCTGACCGTTTGTGAAGTCAGAAATCGGCCCCCTGGCTCCTTGTGGTTTCTAGAGTCAATAGTTGGAGGAATTTCACTGAAGTTCTATTTGCACGAGAGTTGCAAAATGTGAAGTGCCCTGTTCCCTCGGTTCCAACTTGTTAAGCATGGTGCTAGAAAGCCACAGGTGAAGAGTGGGCAAATACACCTGGTAGTTAAAGACCTACATACCAGGAAATGCTCCCTTGAAAAGCTCAGCTGGCCTGGAGGTGTGATAAGGGATCGTATTCCCAGCAGGTGAGCTTGAGGTGAGATGAGGAATATCTAAACAGCTCCCAGGGGCTCCCCAGGGAGTGCAATTCCAGTTTAGTTTCCTTCTCCTCCTCCTTCTTCTTTTTAGAGACAGGGTCTCACTCTGTCACCTAGGCTGGAACTCCCGGGTTCAAGCAATCCTCTCGCCTCAGCCTCCTGAGCAGGTAGGACTACAGGTGTGTGCCATAATGCCTGGTTATTTTTTTAACTTTTTGGAGAGACAGGGGGCGGTGGGGGGAGGGGGTTGAGCTATGTTGCTCAGGCTGGTCTCGAACTCCTGGCCTCAAAGGATCCTTCTGTCTTGGCCTTCCAGAGTGCTGGGATTATAGGAGTAGGCCAAGGCACCCAGCCTAGTTTTCTGATTATTCACATTCTGTCTTTTTTGGTGGGTCCCTTTACTATCTGTCAGTCACAAAATAGCTTGCTAATTAAGTGTGGGAAGTGGTGTGGATATCCCTTGTAAAAATTTAAGTAGACAAAATTCTTGAAATGCAAAGGATTATGAATGTAAACCAAATTGAGGTTCCATTGCTCTACTTAGGGAGAAGGCCTCAGGAGCGCCAAGGTCACCAGGCCCTCTGTTCCTTGCACGCCTTCAGGGGCCCGTCCCCACTTTTCTTTATCCCACTGCATTAGATCCTTGGTTGCAGGGCCTCAGTTTTCCCAGGGTTTTCCACAAAATGGGCCTGGTGAAGAAATGACCCCACTCTTGCCAAACTTCAAGAAGAAGGAATTGAGGCTGGATCTTCTAAATGGACACATTTCATCCTGTGTGAGGAGATGGTTTTCAGGGCCCACACCTGCCCCAGATAGGATCCCATCTCACGACCTTGCCTTGCAGGCTGATGCTTCTGTAACTCAGAACATTTCAGTGCTCTCTGCTTGGAGCCCTCTGGAGCATCACCTAGAAACTTCAATCAGAATGGATGGGGTGTTCCATCTGGGAGGGAAAAGGGATGACCCCATGTCAAGCACTATAGACGGTTGACTACATGCTCTATCTTTCGATCCTCAACATAGCCCAGTAAGGCAGACACTATTGTTCCCATTTTGAGGTGAGGAAAACGAGAACTGGAGAGGTTAAGTGACTTGGTCAAGGTCACCAGTAGTCACTAGAAACCAGGAGACCTGAGACTCAAGCTCAGCTCTGTTTGACCTATTTTCTGGTCTTGGCACATCTATGGAATATTATACTTTTGATAAAAATTATTATGAAAATTTTAGGCAAACATAAATTTTAAATAAATGGGTACTTTCTTCTTGTATAAAGTAACTAACTTGAATGTATACCTCCTTTGAAAATAAGAAGCGTATTTTTCAAACCACACATCAGACCCACCTTATTCTTCGATGACCCTTCAACATGGACAAGTGTGATCAACAGGTGTTCAAGGGTGATTTCAAATCACATTTAACTTATGCTCATAAGCCCTTGGGAGGGGGATTTCTGTCAGATCTAGGGTCATAGATCAGGAGCTCGAATGCACTTTGAAGCTCGAGCCTCAGGGACAGACCAGAAAAGCCTGGCCTGGAGGGACACACTCAACCAGAGCCCAGAGGAGACCCGAAGTCCAGCTTGCTGCTGTCCCGCCTGCTGGTTTTTCTACCACACTGCACTCTCTTCCCATTTCCTTTCTCCAGAAGTCACAGATAAACCAGAGAGACACTGGGCACACTTGATCAGCACTCAGGACTGTCATTGGGTGCTGGTGGAGTCATAACAAAAGACTTAATATGCACTGAATATTTGCCGTTCACTGAGCACTGTATAAAGAACTTTCACTCATGACCACATTTAAGCCTCACAATGGTCCAGTGACCTAGATTGTCATCCGCACTATTTAGCAGAGGAAATTGAGGCATACGGGAGATTAGGCAACTTGCTCAATGTTACACAAGTAAAACAACAAAAGTGACGCTTGGCTCCAGGTTTGTCTGAATCAAAGCTCTTGCTATTAACCCTGTACCCTCCAGCTGCTGCCTCTGTGTCCCACATGGGCCACCACCTACATAGCGTAGGTCCACTAGTGTGGCAAGGGCAGGCCCCAAAGGCCTCCTGCAGCTGGCCCTTCCCAGTATTTGGCTCATTTTACAGATAAGGGAACCAGGGCACAGAGAGGTTAAGTAACGTGTGCAAAGTTACACAGGTAAGTAACCTGAAGTGGGAATCATTAGGATGGTGTGATACTGTGATTTATGATAAATATATATTTGATCTTGTCCCTGTTTGCTGGCATAACAGTTCCTAAAGCCCTTGGAATCTCTACAAAGTGACGAAGTGTCCTTTTGTATGCTAATGATATGAGTGATGGCTGGGGGCTCCTGGATAGCAGCAGGAGGGGGGCTGGTGCCAGGGAATCCTGCCTTGTGATTAGGGGGCTGGGACTTTCAGTCCTGCCCTCCCCACTCCACCCCTTCCAAGGAGTGAAAGGGGCTGGAGATTGACTCAATCGCCAATTGCCAATGATTTAATCAACCGTGCCTATGTAATGAAGTTTCTTAAAAGCCCAAAAGAACCAAGTTGGGAGAGCTTCCCCATAGCTGAACACATGGAGGTGCTGGGAGGGTGGCGCCCAAAGCTCTGCGACTCTCACTCCATACCTTACCCTAGGCTTCTCTTGTAATATCCTTTATAATTGGTAGATAAAAAGTGTTTCTCTGAGTTCTATGAACCGCTCTAACAAACGATTGAACCGAAGGAGGCGTCGGTCGCGGGTAACTCTGATTTACAGCTGGTGGATCAGAAGCACAGGTGACAACCTGGGGCTTGCAGTTGGCATCTGAAGTGGGAGCAGGCTGATGGGACCGAGACCTTCACCTGTGAGGTCTGCACTAACTCCAGTCAGTGTTGCAGTTAAACTGTAGGACACTCAGTCAGGTGGGAACCTGAGAAAGCACCGAAGCCCGATTTGCAAAGCCTGCGGTGGGCCTGGTGGGTGAATGACATAGGCCTCCGCTCTCCCTGCAAGAGTCAGTAGTTCACCAGCAGAGTCCTGGGTTCCATTCCTTAACGAAGTCACCTCACGGGGCAACTCATCCCTCTTTCTGGGGCTCTTGGACCACTCAAGGAGACCTTGGCCTCACTTAGAAACTGCCTGGTGTAGGCCGGGTGCGGTGGCTCACGCCTGTAATCCTAGCACTCTGGGAGGCCGAGGCGGGTGGATCGTTCTGAGCTCAGGAGTTTGAAACCAGCCTGAGCAAGAGTGAGACCCCCGTCTCTACTAAAAATAGAAAGAAATTAATTGGACAGCTAAAAATATATAGAAAAAATTAGCCGGGCATGGTGGCGCATGCCTGTAGTCCCAGCTACTCGGGAGGCTGAGACAGTAGGATTGCTTGAGCCCAGGAGTTTGAGGTTGCTGTGAGCTAGGCTGACGCCACGGCACTCACCCCAGGCAAGAGAGTGAGACTCTGTCTCAAAAAAAAAAAAAAAA